>MNCI01003467.1:2439-18478 GCA_015680685.1 Gnetum montanum | reverse complement strand
CCCCCCCTTTCTAAGTTCAACCATCCACATTCCCAGCATGGTGTATGAGCTCATATTCCCTTTTGGCTTCTACTTCCATCTTTGGAATTAGCATGCTAGCCTAAATTTTCATGTAAACGAAATTATAGTGATCTTTATTTATCATAAAAAATGTAGGGTTTTCCTCCTAAGCCTTAAGTATTTCCTACATTCTACTATGGCAAGGTCCTTGAGGTCATTGAACCTTATGGCCTATTGACTAGATTCATTATTAGTGAATTTAAAGGAAAAAATGGTTGACTGAATGAAAGAAATTGTCAAAAAAATATAGTTTTAACTTTTTTATTATTTTTAGTAAAAAGGTAATAAGAGTAATAATCCACTAACATAGTTAATACAAATGGAAAGGTAATGGAAAACTGCTATTGTGAAATACTACACAATAGACAGTTGTGTACTATGGAATAGATAGGACAATTTCCAACAAACTATGTTGAGTGGTGAAAATGAAAAAAAAAATGATTTTCCTAGCAACAAAATTGGTCTTTCCTAATAGAAATGATGTTTTTGGATGGAAAAATGCTTCTAGAATGGAATAGAGCTTAGGAAATGGAATAAGACTTCTGGAATGAAATAATGCTTCCAAAACAAAATAGGACTTCCAAAAGGGAATAGGACTTAGATTTGGACTACACTGGTTCCAAAAAATCTAATGACTGCCCTAAAAGTATAGTGGAAACATCCAACTTGATTACTACAACTATGCTAAGGGATGTAGGAAAGAGTTTAGGAAACAAATGTTGGTCTTAACAGAATAATGGAATTGGATCTTAGAGCTAGAAATGTAGTGGACTTGGTATTGGAAAAATATTGGAAAAGGATTTATGGTGAAGAATATGGGTGGAGGCCCTCCTTCTAACACTAGAAAACTATTAGACCTAGAAAATTTCATTGTTAGAATGGAAACTGAAATATCCTAGGCATTGGAACATTTTTAGCCTTGAATCCCAAGAACCTCCAAAAAAGGAATTCACGGCACCTTGAATGGTCTAGCCAATCCCCTAGGGACTTATGAAATTTTTAAATAGAAATGTAAATGTAAAAAAAATGAAAACATAAATGTAAATAGAAATGAAATTGCATATCTGGAATGGAAAAGGACATAGAAATGAAAACATGAAATTAGATCTACACAATAATGAACTACAACTCTATTAAAATGAAAGAGAAAGTGGTAAGTTCAAAAAGTATAGATCTTGTGCTAGGTGCATAAGAAGTCACTTGAGGGAGCTTGAAGTTCATTAAAGCCTATGGTTTGCACTTGAAACTCCATGAGCAAGATACCTCCTAGCTCTAGTTTCAAGCAACTCTACACTAGTTTCCACTGGAATTAACAATATGACCACAAATGGTATACCACCTTTGGTGCAATGGTATTACATGGAAGTCATTATGCCTAGCATAGGTATTAGTTTTTGCTCAAATGGGTTGCAAGGTTGTAAGGCTCTTGGTTGCAAAGTGCTTTTAGGATATGGAATAAGTTATGATGTTGTTATGCCAAAAAGTGGTGTAACTAGAATAAGATATCTATGTTGGATTTATATAGGCATGGAATTACTCTTTTCAGGGTCTACACATCACTGTCATGATTACTGATAGATTGATGTCAATTTTCATGTTACATAGTTATAATATTTAGCATAGTCACCATTTATAGTAAGTTTGGAATACACCACAATCACCAAAGTTCATTCATTTACTATAAATAATAAACAAACTTTTGTGACTATTCTAACACCATCCCACCTATGCTAGCCTTGGTACTACACTAAAGTTGTTAGGAAATGTTGGAAACTATGGAAAATGTTAAAAATATTGGAAAATATAGAAACCACTAGGAAATGTTGTCTATGCTATCCATGTTGCAATTTCTTAAGATTTGCCATGACTATGTTGATGATGATGATGGGTTCAAAATGGAAAATCCCATCTATTCCATCTAAGCTTGAGGGTAGATAGTTCCAACGTAGTTGAGGCTATACCCCCATTAAAACCCATAAAAATTCTATTTTCAGCCTTCCCAAGGTCAAATAAAAATATGAGATACCTTTTTCCACTTGGAAACTGAGGTAATGACAACTTTTAAGGCATTTTTTTCAACTATAAAAAGCTAAGGTATGCAAGATTGTAGCTCATAGACTACAAATCTTATATTTACAATAAGATCTTGCATCAAATTCGGAAATAAAGGTTATAATTTATAACATGATTATTTTTTTGGTGTTTCAAACATGAACTTACATGATATCTTATTTTTTCATGATATAAGCATGAAACATAATTCATATATATTATCTAATCAAGAAAAAATCTTAGGAAATCTTCCTCAAGCTCAACTTGAAGATCCTCCACTATTTTTCATTTTTTTCATCTTGTCTTATCTATTTCTAAACTTGGAATGGAAATTTTCAAAGTTTCCCTACCCATCCAAATCATCTTTGTCCTTTGCATACTGCCTTGTTGCAAAACTAGCAATTTTGGAAAGACATCTTACTCCTAGTTGAGACATCTTCTACTATAGCTGAGATGTCTTAGCTCTTCTAGAGACATCTCAATTTAGATATCTTAACATTTTGTGAAATGTCTTACTAATATCTAAGATGTATCATGCATTTATAATATGTCTCACCTAAGACATCTATCAAATTTTTACAATGTCTCCTCTAAGCTCTTAACTTAGCCCAAACATCTCTTGTCTTCTCAGACATCTTTCTTTAGAGATCAGATCTTAGTCAAGATGACTCAATGGCCTCTAATATATCTCCATGGAGCCTAAAACCTATAAAAATACACATGTAAGAAAAGAAAAAGGGAATCAAAAGAGGTCTCCCTACACCACTCTTGAACTTTTTGTTCTTATTTTCACTTAAAGCTAGGCTCCTTTTAATAGTTGATGTCTTAATGTATGCTACCTCCTAGTAGGTTAGTGAAAGAGAAACACGAATTTCTCTATGTATTCTTTATGTTCCATGATACATCTCTTAGTCTTCTCCTCTTCATTTACATAAATGTATGATGCAAACTCTAGTTAAAGAAAATTACCATTATATTTTAAATTTTGTGATAACACCCTACTAAAAGTTGTACAATTAATTAGTTTTGATTTACTTCTTGAACATATATATCTCTTTGAAAATAGCTACAAATTCAACCCATTCTACTTCCATGTCCATCAAATTATTAGCTTTTAAACATCTAACAAGCTCTTCTCAATAACATATCTTTGATACCAACTTGTAACACCATCTAATTTAGACTTAGACTAGAGCAACATTATGAAAAATTAAATTGCACAACTTATTAAAATCACTTAAGCATACCAACACAAAACAAGAAAAGTAGTAGACATCTAAGATATATAGGTATAATTACATATAAAAATAAGGTATTTTTAAAATTAGTATCTACCTATAAGCACATTACTAGGAAATATAAAACATTAGTAATATTAAATTAATGAAACCATATCACAGGATGATGGGAAATACATATACATATTCAAATTCATGTGTTTGATATTTCAAGTGCACATCTCCATCTCTGTAAGGTTTTAGATCTAACTCTTTAGTTTTCGGCAATTTCTAAGATGTTTGAATAAGGTTTTATACCCTAACTTTTCTATTCCACCTCTTAAAGTTAGAGCTTCCCACGTTGTTTCTCATACCCAAACATTACAATGGTATCCTAGATACCAAAATTGGGTATTCCACATATGGTCCACTTGTTTCTTATTTCAATAAATCTTCTATAAATGTTGTGAATTTTTTCTACATCTAGTAGCAGTTATCATGGTCCTTAAAAAATGTCTTAATAAATCAACATACATTATGACTTAATCATGCACATTACAAAACTAGGTTATGATAGTGTAGACAAGTTGCAACATGTCTCACATGGTTGTCAAAAATGCCAAACTTCATGTAACCTAGCGAATCTAGAGGAATATAATTTGGATCCAACTCTTCAAAAGAAGGAGCTCCATATCTATGATGAAACAAAAGAGGTAGCTCTTGATGAGGTGATTTCACAACAACCCTTTCCAATACAAAAGTATATTTCTAAGATTGAAGTAAGGATAGATAAGATGTGGGAGTTCATAAATGAAAAAGTTACAACTTGTGTGATAACCATAGAGGAGGAGTAACATAATAAGAATATAGTGAGTAGAGCAAGAAGAGGAAAAAGAACAAAGAAATAGGTATGAACACTTATCACAAAAAGGGAAAACAACTATAGGAGAAGAGGCTATAGACTCAACCAAAGATGATGATGATAATGGATGTGACATCTACCAATATGAACATCCAAAGAACTACTACCTAGTTATGATACATCTACATGAGTTTGGAGCTTTTGCTTTTAATCCCAAGTTCATACAAAATAAAATGCCTAGGAAATTACCTTACTCACAAGATAATTATAGGAAATTCTACTATCAACCATTGGGATGTCTTATTAGCCTCAACAATACTATCAAC
The DNA here is from genome assembly GCA_015680685.1 of Gnetum montanum. Classification (NCBI taxonomy): domain Eukaryota; kingdom Viridiplantae; phylum Streptophyta; class Gnetopsida; order Gnetales; family Gnetaceae; genus Gnetum; species Gnetum montanum. The sequence goes on along the minus strand of MNCI01003467.1, from coordinate 13,961 downwards.
CATAATAGCAAAACCCATAGTCATGTGGGAGGCCATCAACAAACCAGTGATACCCTTATTGCTAGCTAGACCCATATGATTACTATGTTCAACAATCTATTTTTCCAAATGGTTCTACTTTCTTTACCTTGAATCACTACTCTCACTCTCCCAAATATCATCAGCCCACAACATCTCCTCTGGGATCACCATCTCAAACCTCTTATCCTCTATGACATCCTTAATATTTGCATACTCCCTCCATCATATGTCACCACCAACAACACATGCAGGATTGGTACCACAACATCAATGGAAGAATTCCACTTGTGCTATGAACATAAAAGTAAATGATAATGTTAATAGATCTCAGGAAAAGTCTCAAAAATATCCTTTCTTTAGGACAGTTTCCACACATGGGCATAAAATTCATAGACCTACTAGCTCATCAAAACCAGCACAAGGCTAGCCAAGTGCAACCTTCCTCACCAAAAAAATGTCTCCCCATCCAATGCAAGAGCCAAAATCCATTTACAACTCTAGTGCAAAACATAACAGATAAACATATCATTGTGGAAAGACAAGTAATTCCATGCATTACTACTAAAAACGAAGGATGTAGTTGTGGACCAACCTTCCAAAATGATAACACAGTCATTACACTAGTTGACAATAAATGTGAAAAATGTGTGTGCACAAGTGAGAGTAGGGATCACTAAACCAAAAAACACGTAGTGGCCAACAAGTAAGAACCTAAAAATTTCTAAAACATGCATGCAAACATCTGAATCACTTATTAATTCCCATTCTAAGAAAATGACCCCAACTAAGTACCTACAAATGGAAATACTAAACCACAATCATACACCAACAAAAAGAGGTACTAAGGACTTAGATACTCAAATTTTAATTACCATTAATATTACATGGGATGATAACTAAAAAAATAATTCACTAAGAATGGTAAGTAAGCAACCTCAAGTGTAAGATCCAGGTGATCTAGGGTGCATTTTCTAAATACTAGTCCATGAGTTCAATCATGGGGTAGATACCTTACTTTCATTCCAAAATTAATAAGTGCTTTTCATTTTTTTAAAATTCTTTTAAATTTTTCTCATTCTTTGATACTTTTCATTTGTTAAGCATTTAACATTCTTTACTATATTTTGATTCTTTTAACATTTTTCATTCTTTATACTTTTCACAATTTTTACTATCTTTTTCATTTTTACTAATAAGACACATTACATATAAAGGTAATATGTAGTCCAATAAAGTGAATATTTTGCTATGTTATCAAATCATAAGGGACTAGTTATTTGTATAGTAAGACCACACCACCCATCCATCCATTCCAATAATTAGAGGTTCTTATCATGGCCATAATGATATTCATTTTATAATAAAACTAAGAATAAACCTATGATCATTATGCCTGGACATAAGAGTGAAGAACTAAGTGGGAATGCAAAGGGTGTGACATCAAGGGGATTTTTGGATTCTCTTAGACCACTACTATATGTTCTATCATGTTACTAAGGTTGTAATTATATCCTTGTAGATCTATCAAAAATGGAAGTAAGAGTATAATAAGTGTTGTCTTACCATGTCACTGAAAAGACATGTTACCCATGCCTAAAAGTAGTCCTCTAGTAAGGTTGACATAGATAAAAATAGAATTCATGCACAAAATACACTTCTAGGGGTCCCACTAGAAATACATGTTACCCATGCCTAAAGGTAGGTAGCTTCTCAATAATCTAAAAAATAAAATGTGCAATGAATAAACTCCTCCCTTGGACAATATGCCAAGAGGTAATACTCCTTGCAATAGAGGTAGTCTTATGCTTGTCAATCCAAGAGATGAAATAATGGGATGTGATTGGAAAGTGGTTTGGACTTGGTTTGAATCTTGGAAAGAAGGGATAATGATTACTTTAGTCATTAATAACACACAATGATTCATCATGCCTATGGTAAGATAACTCATGTCCTAATTTCAACAATCCTTTCTACAATCCATCTCACCTTACTATATATTTAATCATAACTTGTAGGTTTGTATAATATAGTACTATTTTCCAAATTTGGTGATACTAATATGTGTGTTTTGCTAAATAGATATGTCTTACATTCAACTCCTTTAGTTCTTAAGGAAACTTTTAGTCATCGTTATACAAGGACATTAAGGGCTAGAGCCTAATTTATAGAGGATCCACTTGGATAACTCTTGCATTTCATACTTGCCAAGTAATTCCATATCATCTTGTGCCTTCCAAAACATCTAATAAACTTTCCATATGATCTAATAGGCTATTCATACATTGAAAATTCATTATCCATTTCTTATGCATACTATAAAATTTTGTTGCTTGAGATTCCTTCTTTATGAATCTTGAATGCTAAATTTTTGAAAACCGTGCATCACTCATGGCCCATGACCCTCTAGACAAGCTTTATATCTTTCAAACATTTCATTTGATGCATTTTTCCAAGAAAAAATCAATGAAAATTTTGAACTTTTTTATGGTGATGTTGTAATTATGATGTCATATCTATGATGTCACACATATATAAATAGCATATATATGCATGGGAGTTAGTGAAATTTTTCATCTCTCATTTCTAGCAAGAGAAGTATTTGTGGTTTTTCCTTAGCTCTCTTGCACACTAGCTTCCAAAGGCCATAACTTCACCCTCGTAGCCTTAATTTCAAAAATTCTTCAATCCTATTGATCCTAGGGCACTTAATTTAGTCATGGGGGTTGCATTACATAATATAAGCAAATGAAAATATAAAAATTTGAACCACAAATTCCTAACACATAAAAGATATTATAAAGGGTAAGTATAATGAGATAATAAAAACCTTAAAGATAAGCAATCAAACTAAGGCCAGAAAGATTGAGATAATAGTCCTAATAGACCATATCAACTATTTTAGGCCATAATAAGCAAGGAAAATGATAGAAGGTCATATGTAACTAAACGATATAACACCTAAGAGGTTCCTTTTTGAAAATTTTTTGAACTCTATAATCATAATAAGGTAAGAACCTGATCTAACCAAGGGTATGAGCAAGGTAAAGGACTATTAAGAATTTATAGGAATAACCTAATAATTTCAAACACTTTTTGATTTTAGATTATCCCAAAGAGGATACCAAAAGGAGGACCTTCATAACACAAGAGCAAAAGATCAAGAGACTATGGGAGAGACCAAACAAAGGAACAAATTGCACAAGTAGAACACATAGAGAAGGAGGCTCAATCATACATCATTCATCAAAAAAACTCCTACTACAAAGCACTTAGCCCAAGGAGAGATAGAAATTCCAAAAGTACTTAAGAAAGGATAGTATCTCACATTGTCACCAGATTGCCTCCAGGCCATCCAAGAATATCAATCATGTCCACAATCATCATGGAACTAAATTTTGGTCCCTTTATGAAATTTGACCTAGAAGTAGTGAAGATGCAACTCCAAGCATCTCCATTATGATCCATACTAACCAATAGTGGTGAATGGAACTTAGGAAAAATGTACCAATTCTAGTGAAAGAAATAGGTTGGTTAAATAGTTAAAACTATGGGAGTCTCTATTCCATACTTAGTAGAGGGTGTAGATGGAAAAGAAGACAAGGATAGAGGAGAAAAAACTTCAAGTGCTCTTGAACAAGATATTAATTCCAAAAGCTTGACAACAATTGAAAGAAGCCAATGGAAGAGCCATGACTTCTTGAAATACAAACTACATCAAGCAACCTTAAATTTTATTTTTTTTCTCATGTAACTATGTCATTTTTTGTACACACAATTATGGCTCTCAAAGTTAGTTAATAATCTCGTACCTTAACAATTTTGTAAAGAAATCTTGTTCCTATCCTATTAACTTGAGGATGAGTTTTTAGTCAATCATGGGGGCATGATGAATCATCTATTGGCTGGGATATCATTGATGCTATAGCACATCTATTGGACAAAAAGTCAATTTTTGGTTAGCTATGATATTAGAGCTCCAATATCATAGCTTTGATATTGGAGCCGCAATATCACATATTTGATATCAAATCACATGCTATGTTATCAGATATCTAATATCATGGGATGCATTCCTACCTATAAATACAAAACTTAGATGCATAATCTAGAAAACTTTTCATTCCACCCTTAGGTGATTCTGGCAATTTTGTTTCATAGTTTTAGTAATAGAGTGAATGCCTGCAGTGTAGTGTTGATCAGTTGTATAGAATCTCTATTCAAGTGAAGTGTACTTCCGTAGAGTTCATAACTAAAAATAAAGATCAAGATTGCTTTTCATCATGATAGCATCCACTTAGTTCTACTATATTACTCAGCATAGTTTTTACTACTTTCTAGATTATTGATGAGCGGTAAGGTATCCCTATGCTCAACCATACGAATATGAGCGTACATGCATGATCTGTTTGAATTCCAAGGACTAAGTGCTTATGCACCTTTACAAAACCTAGATGGGTTAGTCAATCATTGTCTTCCCAAGCTCAATTGTATAGCACAATTATACAATTAAGTAAACTTGAGGTATATGATTTTTATATATTTTTATGTTTTATGTTCTGGTTCTACAAAGGGAGAAGTGAACTAATTAAGTAACCAATTTAATTTAACACATCGACTATGCCCTAACTAGTCCTAACACCAACATCTATTCTCACTTTCTGTCCACATCCTAAACCAGTGCAACACTACTAGGATTACCATACACTAATCATTACTGGGTTACCAAGTGTTCCACGCATGCTCGAAGTTACCATACTGAGTATGATTACTTGGGGGAGTTAACAAGATGAGAGAAAGAAAATTAATTAACTAAGGAAAGCATTAAATAACTATAAATAACATTAAATAAGCTATTCTAAATGTTGCAAGGTTTATCACAAAGTTCATCTTTATTTTCAGCCACAAGGTGTGCTCATGTAGACAATGTTTGAATAAAGATCCATTCTCTTTATGACTCCTACTATGGGCACTTACAAATAATTATAACTTTGAGAAGGGAAAAAGGAAAAATTTTAAGTAGGGGAGTAAGACTAATTAACCAACTATTGCCAAACCAAGTGCACCCACCTCTTATTTATAGGTAACAAGATAGGTCTCGATATCCAATGTTTGATATTGCTTAGAAGGCTCCAAAATCGCATACCTGATATCGCGAATGTGATATCGCAGCTATGATATTGTGGCTCATCATACCCCCATGATTGAATGAAAACTTATCCTCAAGTTTCTTACAAGATATTATGATGGTATGGTATTATTGACTGAATGAGAACTAATAGCGATAGGGAATAACAAACTGAAAGTGCCTAGTGAACAGATCAATAAACATATTACAACATTGATGTTCACACCCTTTCTAATGAACACTGTATATAGATGACATCCAGACCCTCATCTGACAACTTGAAGAGAAAGAGAAAGAGAAAAGAAAATGAGGCACATTGCTACTGATGTTAGAAATGTGCACTCTATTGTTCATCCATAGCCACATGACCAACCTTGTTCCTTGCATAAATTCTCTAGCTCCAGTCCATCTCAAGTGCTTCCTCCTATCCTAGTCCATTATTCATATAATTTCCATATGTACACACAACACATTCATAAATTAGCAAGGATAGATAAGTCATAATGCAGTTGATACCTTGCCTTGATATAAGCACATTGGTTGGGTTGTGGGTATGGTAGATACTAGGTTAGAGGTTTCTAACTAATAACTACCCAATGTGTAGGGGTGAGATAGGTGATTGAATGGAAAACTTTGTGACAAGGCCCCGATGACTAAGTGTGAACCTACAGTAGCGATAGGGTGGAAAAGTTGATGGAACAATGAAGATGAGGGAAATAACAACGATGAAGTCAATAAAATGGATATCATGGATGGGGATGAAACAAGAAGTGATTGATTGTGAAGAATTTTTAAATGAAAGAACTTAACAATTGCATCAAAAAGAACTACCAGTGGGTCCTCCCCAAAGTAGGCTCATGTCTTTTATGCCCTAACAAACCTACAAACCAAAGAGTCTATAGGCTCTCGGAATGACATATGGAAATAATGGTTAAGAACTTACCCACAAGAGGTTACCAAAGACTAACAATGTGTCAACCAAGACGTAGACTAATCATAAAACTAGCAATGAGGTGGAATATGAAAGGAGAGGAGGAAATGGAATTGAATCCTGAGAGCAAGGTTGTGTAAAGTCCCTTGTGTATTATGTGGTTAAGGTGACTGAATAAAATTCATTGCAAGTCTAGACTCACCAACCACATCTAGTGACCTTGCATCAATACATTTGACCAACCCATCCTCATGAAGCAACAAGAATATGTTCATCGAGTCACCACCATTTCAAGGAGAGAAAAATAGGAAAGTAGGAAGTGAGAAAGGGCTTTAGGTAGAGGGAACATTCAGGCATGGGTAACATGCCTTTCTAGTGCCATAACCAATGTTTGTAGCCCATGTTTCTTTATTATGTCTAAGGCGTATGCTTTTAATTCCCACTTCTTCTTCTTCTTCTTTTTTTGCATGAGAACCACACCATGAAAAGACTTATATAGATTCATTTAACTTCTTGATATTTGGTCAATAGCAAAATGGTAGAAAACCCATGAAAAGCATCCATGTACCCAAGAGAATAGCCAGCATAAGTGCATCAAATCCCCTTGAAGTTACACCCTTTTCAACCATTGAATCCTTCCTTGGTTTGAAGAGTACCAAGTCACCAATTCATTAATAAGTTTATTTAGAGAAAGGGATAGTATAGTTCCAAAGCCAAGGGAGACCATGATGTCAAATGGAAGAATGAACGATGTCGACTCATTGCCTATTTTATCAAAAGAACCAAATCTTAGTATCAACATTAAAAGTCAAAGGTAAAAACCAAACATTAGTAATAAACATTATTATAGTCCAACCCACCATCATGAGCACTTATTATATGATGAATGAAAGTAACTCAAATAAATAAATAGGAAAGATGTGAACGATGGTGTAAAAAAATGAGTAAAATTGAAAAGATCTGTAAAAAAAATGCAAAAAGAGCTGAGGGCTTAGAATGCTTAGCATTGGTGGCCATCTCCCCCACAAGTAAGTTGGAAGGAGGATATCTAAAATAGTGAGTAGGATTGTCCACCAATAGAGGTAATATGGATACTGGTTGTTCTAGGCTCATGGAAAGGTCTGGTTTGTTGGATGTTAACCAACAATTTCTTATATGGGCTCTCAAGTTTGTAAATCATCATGGCTCCTGAAGGAAAGGTTGCATGAATAATATAAGTTCCTTCCCATAGTGTTTAAAATTTAGTGCATTGTGACACGTGTGTGGGGTTCCAATAAAGAACCTTATCTCCTAGTTGGTACTTAAATTTTCTAAATTTTAGGTCATGACGTCAATTATTAAAAGCCTTATGCAATTCATTAGATAACAGGGTGACTAATCAGTTCTGTCTAGCAAGTTAAGGTTCATTAACCATTCTTTTTGTGCTAGATTAAGGTCAAGGTTGAGATCACACACTCTAGATAGTGTAAGAGTTCTACTTAAATAGGAAGCATTGGGAGTTTTCCATACACTAACTCATAGGGAGTGTAGCTTATAGGGAGTTTCCATGTGGAGTGGTATGCCCAAAGAGCATTGTTCAGTTTGGTGCTCCAGTCTTGCCTATATTTACTAATGGTTCTTGTCAATATTTTCATAATCTCCCTATTGGTTACTTTAGCTTGACCATTCGCTTGAGGGTGGTATGGTGTAGTCAATTTGTGTTCAACTTCTAAGCGTTGCATCAACTTTCAAAAAGTGCACTTGTAAAATGTGTACCATTATCAGAAATAAGTGCACGAGGCACATCTAACATGTTAACAATTTTTTGTTAAACAAATCATGTAGAAATAGATGATGTACAATCCATAATAGTGGCTACTTCTATCCATTTTGTGAAATAGTCAACAACAACAACAATGTAGGGTTTCCCATTGGACATTGGTGTAATAGGCCCCATAAAATCAATTCTCCATATTTCAAAGGGTTCTAAAGGTTGAATCCATTTTTGTGGATCCTCCATCCTAGCAATCATTCCCCCATCACATTAACAGTGCTTATAAGATTGGATGAAATGATGCGGGTCCCGAAACAATGTAGACCAATAATATCCTACAAGTAAGATTTTAATGGTTGTTCATCTCCTAGCATAATGACCCCCACAAGGGCCTTCATGTACATCTTGGAAAACTCTTAATTGATCTACATCAAGAACACACTATCAAACCAAGCCATCAGGACATACTTTATAAAGTTTTCTGTTAATTTCCATAAAATACTATACTCGGTGAGGAAACTATTGTTTCTTTTTAACATCTAACACTTGTGGTGTTTTTTGTGTAAGGAGATAGGTAAGAATGCTATTATACCAATTTGTTTCCGTGGTTAATTAATTATTTACTACACCTGCAAAGAGGAATTCATCAAGAAAGTGATCAAAAATTGGATATTCATCCTCTTTGTTTTCCCATCTTAACTAAGATAAATGATCAGCAACAACATTCTTAATTCCTTTATGATTAATCATTGTAAGATCAAACTCTTGTAAGATTACAAGCCATCGTATGATGCGAGGGTTCACCATTGGTTTATTCAATAGGAACCAAATTGCACTATGGTCTATGTGTACAAATACCTTATAGCCTAATACATACTGCCTAAACTTATCTAGTGCAAGCACCATAGCCATTAATTCCTTTTCCGTTGTGGTGTAATTGAGTTGTGTACCAGCAATACTTCAACTTGCATAGTGAATGTAATAGGGTCATTTTTGGTCAACTAACTATGTAAGTACAACTCCTAAAGCAAAGTTGGATGTGTCAGTCATTATATGGAAGGGTCTGGACTAGTCAAGAGCTTGTAGAATGTGTGTTTCTACAAGCTTCTATTTTAAAGTTTGAAAATCTAACTCACATTCTTTGGTCCATTCGAAAGGTACATCCTTTTTTGTTAGTTTAACCAATGGTCTTATAACCCTTGAAAAGCTCTCTATGAATCTCCTATAATAGCCAATGTGTCCAAGGAATGATTAGATGTCTTTTATAGTTTTAGGTTGGCACATGATTCCTTAGATGAATTTAATCTTTTGTGAAATCTTATGCCCTAATAATATGCCTTCTTGGACCATTAAATGGGCTTTTTGCCAATTAAGACTTAAATTGGTTTCAACACATCATTTTAGTACTTTCTCTAATCGGTCTAATGCTTGATTGAAGTTCACTCGATAGGTGGAAAAATCATCCATGAAGACCTCCACACCATTTCCTATTTTCTCCTAAAAGATACTTATAACCAGATGTTGAAATGTTGTAGGAGCATTGCACAAGCCAAACAATACATATTTGTATGCAAATGTCCCCAAAGGACTTGTGAATGTGGTCTTGGCTTGGTCTTCTGGTGCTATTTAGATTTGGTTATATCCACTATATCCATCCAAAAAGCTATAGTAGTGATGCCCTGCAATGATGTCTAAGACTTGGTTGACGAATGGCAATGGAAAGTGGTCTTTGAATGTTGCCATGTTTAGTAGTCTAAAATCTATTCACACCCTCCATTTACCTTCCTTTTTGGGCACAATAACTAATGGAATAACCCATTTGCTATCAGCAATGGGGTAGATGAACTGATCTTTTAGAAGTTGTTCAATTTCTTCTTTAACCACTTTCTTCAACTTTGGGTTCAATCACCTCTGCAGTTGTTGTCAAGGCTTTATGGAGGGGTTAGTGTAATTCTATGTTGGCATATCCTAGGGTCTATTCCAATTAATTTGGGATATGACTAAGTGAAGGCTTTCAACCCTTTGTTCATCATTTTCAGTAGTCTCTCTTTTTGTTGAGAAGCAAGCCTAGCATTAATAATTACCAATTTTCCATTTTGAGAAATGTGTGCTCGACATCAGTGGACAACAGTTTTAACTCCATAAGCTCTTACTTAAAGTTGTTAGGGATTTCCAACTTCCCCCAGTTGATATTTTCAATGTCAAGACTTGTAAGTTGGCAATGGACTTGTTCTAATGTGTCTATGCTATCGATGTAAGTGCAAGTCAAACCCTTAGTTGGTTCCATGCATATAATTGAGTTGCTCTCTTGGTTAGCTATCAACCACTGGGTGCCTTCCTATCTTGTGGCTACTACATATAGGCATCTTTGTATGTTAGTTACTTGTGCACACTAGTTGCATGTAGGTAATGTTACACATTCTACAAACTAGGACTTTTGCACACAATTACACCCTGTGTCACTGTATGCGATACACAAAACTTTCTTCTTCTTAATCATTCCAAACATAGTTTTCTTTAATATCTCTAGGGAAAGGTCGTGTATTCCTATACATGGATCAATTATTCTTAGCCATGCTCTTCCCATTATGATATGAAAGTTCCCCTTATAGTTTTTGACTTGAATCACTAGGAAGTCAGTTGGTTACAACCATCCACAAATAGTGGTAACAATGTCCTCTACCAGTCCTAATGGGATAGTGATGGACTGGTTGGCCAGATCTAAACAAATGTTACTCTTTTTTAGTGGAGGCAAGTTCTAGGCTTTGTACATTTCTAGAAAGATTAAGTTGACACCAGAATATAAATCCAAAAGAGGCTTGCAAGGTTCATTCCTAGTGATTTGTAAATATATAAGGGGACTCCCAAGATCGAATAATTTCCTAGGAAGATGGCTAGCCTTAATCCAATCTGTAATGGCATGCATCACCATGACCATGTGTGTTGAATATGGCCTTTGGTTTGAAGGGAGTTCCAAAATCTCGAATGGTGGTGAGGCATTTAGACAATAAGCCACTTGTGATTGTAAGGACTTGGTTGGATTATTGGTTCTAAAGAAAAATCTCTTCTTTGTGTGATTGTCTACACCAATAGTAGGGTAAGGATTAATGGCCCTCATTATGTTGCATTGTTGTGGCTGGCTAGGGAGCTCACCCTGCATGGCTGGAGTAAGTGGTAATGGAGTTAAGGGTGGAAGATATGTAGCTGGATGAGAAGGATAGTACATGTGTGGAACATCTCTCCTAATAGAGGGAGTTCTATAGTACTCATGGCTTTGGTAGTAAAGCTTGAAACACTGTGAAAATTACGAGTCGGCCTCAGGCAAAGATTCGCAATTCCAGCAGAAACGCGCATCAGATTGGTTCAAAGGATGGGTTTACGCTCTATTACGCACGGCAGCGTAATGAGCATAATAAGCTTCAAGACAGTCGTAGGCAGAATTCAGAAAAGCACAACAGGTTGGCATTTTTTCTTGCAGTTCATGCATAACTTGCCTTTACGCTCGCTACGCGGCAGTGCGTACCATGGCGTATGTTGTCAAGTTGTACATTGCTTATACGCTTCATTACGCGCAGCTGCGTAGTGAGCGTAATTTGTACATTGTTTACGCTTCATCACGCGCAGCTGCGTAGCGAGCGTAAACCACGCCTTGTTTACGCTTCATCACGCGCAGCTGCGTAGCGAGCGTAAAC
>MNCI01003465.1:3487-30657 GCA_015680685.1 Gnetum montanum | reverse complement strand
GGGGCCTGCTTTTTCGATTTTTCTCCTAAGCCCTGAATTTTTTCGTTTATCTTCCTAACCTCTACACCTTCGGTAGTCATCATCTACATTTTCCTAGATCCATATCAGCCATACCACAACCTAGCCAATGAAATTACACTGAAGCAAGGTATTAATTACTTAAAGATTCAATTGCCCTTGCTAATATATGATTCTGTTGTGTGTGCAGATGGCAATCATACAACAACAGAATGGATCTGGAGCAAACACTTGGAATGGAGCAGCGCTGAAGCAGCTATGCAAGGAGTAGAATGGATAATGTGCTTATGGATGGACAATGGAAGGTGCAATCTAGGCGTTGGCAGCAGCAAGACTCTTCTCTCTTCTTCTCTTCTATTCTCTCCCCTCTTTTCTCTCATCTGCCAAATGTGGCTTGATGTCATTGTAATAAGGTGTTCACCCTTGTTGTCATGAACACCAGTCTTGTCAAGTCTTGTAATAATGAACTGTTTACATGTCATTCCATTAGTTCCATTCCCCTCAATAATCCCATACCTATCTGATATCATTGTAAGGAACTCGAGGACGAGTTTTCATTTAGTCATGGGGGTATGATGAGACGCGATATCGCGGTTCGCCACCATATCTATAAATAAGAGGCGGCACTCCCTTCATTTCCCAATCCTGGCTAGAAGTAGCGAAGCTCTGGTAGTTTGAACACTCCAGAGTTAGATTAAGTTCCCATGTGCCCGCAGTAGGAGTCCTAGAGTGAATGACTCTTTATTCGAGCAACTTTGTAATTTGAACACAAGTTGTGTATGGCAATAAAGATGAACTTGATTGGATAAACCTAGCAGTACATGGTTTTATTTTGTTGTTATTTATTGCTTTCCTAGTGCATACGAGTACGACTTGATTACGAGCATCTACAGATGTGTACGACTAGTCAAGGAATCAGCTGTTCATCACAACGCGTGAGTACGACTTGATTACGAGCATTGGACTGCTTGGTAACCCAATAGCGTATTCCAGGATCTGCGCTTGGTAATCCTAGTGGTAGTCCAATGTGTACGGCTGGTCAAGGAATCGGCTACTCATCGCTAGGCTAGAACGTGTGATAAGTATGACTTGGCTATGAGCATCCACGGGTGTGTACGGCTAGCCAAGGAATCGGTTGCTTATCACACTTAGGCTAAATAGGTATCTCAGTATGACCACTTCGAGCACATGCGTTACATGTGGTGATCCCAGTAACGATTAGCATTTGGTAGCCATAGTTGCATGGTTTAGGGTGTGTACGGTAAGTGGGAACGGATGCTGATGCTAGTTAATTTAGACTTAGGACATTAGTTAGAGTTAGTTAGTTTCTCAACCCTTTCCCTGATAGCATAGGAGATAAACTTGAAAATACCAAAAAAATCATATACCTCAGACTTGCTTAACCATACACCGTGACACATACAAGCAAGCCTGGAAAGACAATGAACGATTAACCCCAAGTGTTTCATGGGGCGTTTAGGCATTTAGTCTACGGAGTTCGTCCGGATCGCACGTGCTACGCTCGTTTCGTATGGTTGAGTGTAGGGGTACCTTGCCACTCATTACTAGTTAATCAATTTCTCTCTCAACCCTTGATCCTCTTAGTTAAGTGCACTCAATACGACCGCTTCGAGCATGCATGTAGTGCTTGTTAACCCAGTAACGATTAGCGTTTGGTAATCCCAGCAGCGTTGCACTAGTTCAGGATGTGTACGACAAGTGGAAATGGATACTGGTGTTAGGACAATTAGAATGTAGTTAATGAACAATTAAAGTAAGTTAGTCACTTCTCTTTCCCTTTCCCTTATTAGTGTAAGACATTAAAAAGATAAAAGTTTATAAAATCATATACCTCAAGCTTATTTAACCATACAACCATGACAATACAAGTAAGTTTGGGAGGACAACGATTGATTAACCCTGAGTGTTCCATTAAGGCATGTAAGCACTTAGTCATTGGAGTTCGACGGGATCGCACGTGAGACGCTTGTATTCGTATGGTTGAGTGTAGGGGTACCTCACCACTCATCATTGTTGCTGTTGCTAGGGACTTAGTTGTTTGTGCGTTACGTAGAACATAGGAAATCATCCATATCGTTGGAATGCTAGAATGAACCCTTAGGGTTAATAAAAAAAAGATAAGCCAACGGTACATCGCACATCGAATAAGAAAAAAATGTTTTCTTCTTCACATAAGAGCATTTCAGCGTCTAGGCCTAACACAAGAGATAGTCAGCGACATAACACACGTAATCAAGATCCACCAGTTCCTCAATAGTTTCAGGTGGTATATACTCTTCATGATGAGTATGTACCCGATTTCACCTTTATCCTCCACCAAGATGAACAACTGCGTTGGAGAGACTTGGGGGGTAACATAGTGTTGCCTCCAGACTGATTAGTCCCCAATATGCTTCTTCATGCTCTCACACAAATATACATGCCATTTTTATATGCAAAATATGTTGCATGTAATCATGACACAAGGGACTACCATCCCACAAAAGTGCAACGTTACAGGAACTTGCGATAGGAGAGATACCATACATCCTTGAAGGATAAAGGGCCCCATAATGCTCTATGTGTCTTAAGCGAAATTGAGGGTGGTGAACCTACTTCAATAGGTTCTCCACAAAATGATGGCCCTCCTCTTAATGATGGTCAGGAGGTGGTGTATCAGAACCTCCACTCCACTATTCACAACTCTGGTTCTAATATCCACGAACACGAAGTGTTCAATGAGGAAATACAAAAACACAAGAAGGGGGGGACGTTCTGATCATGATCACGATTAGAGTCAAGACCACCAAAGAGAAGGTAGAAAACATCGCCATGGCGATGGTTCTCCTTCTTCTTCACCTTCATCATCACATTCATCCTCTCCTTCAGTGTCTGGACGTAGTCATAAGGAACCTAACCATGAGGATAAAGGAAAATAGAGTGAACAACATCGACGAGACAGTCAAGAACGAAGACGAGGGAACTCTAAGGAATCAAGGCATAGAAGAAGGAAGAGTAGGGAACCACGTAGACATAACAGACGCTATGAATGAGATGACCATGAAGAACCCCTACTCGCAAATAGAAGCATGCTAGATATCACTGAGGCCGTAAGAGTTCCAATAAGGCATCAAAAGGATAGTAGGATCAAGAGGTTAAACATGAACAATATCCCATGTTTTGAAGGGGGATACAATGTTGATCCTTAAAATCACCTACAAGCATTCCACGATGCATGTGCCTTGCAAAACATTGAGAACGAATGGCAAAAACTGAAGTTGTTCCTAAGGACACTAGTGAAAGAAGCAGAAAGCTGGTACCGATCCTTAGAACTGGAATCCATTCGAAGGTGGAGTACAATGTTAGAACTATTTAATGATAAGTACCAAACGTACTCTTAAGTGTTTAACTTGTGAAAGCAAATCCAAGGATGGAAGCAGGGAAATCATGAATCCTTGGATGCTGCCATGGGCCGCTATTATGCACTATTACATCGTTGCCTTGGCCATGGTTACTCGCAATGGGATCAACTACGCCATCTCATAGATGGACTTAGACATGAAACAAGGAGAACCCTTGAAATGTATGCCTAAGGGAGATTATCAGAGCTTAGGTTCCATTAGGTTCATAGATTGCTAGAGCAAGTAGCTAAGGAAGAAGGGGAGCTACGTAAGAGAGAAAGTGTAGAAGAGTACAACCGAGATCCTTCCTTCTGAAAAAGGGAAGTGAGATTCTGTGAGGAGGAAGAAGAGTCACCACTTGAAGAGTAGGTGAATAGGAAAACTATGCTACTCCAAAAGTTAACAACAGAAGTATCAGAAAAGGTAGACCAAATGTGGGACTCCCTAGATAGTAGGTTAAAAAATGTTCTTAAAATTGTAGAGGAGTCTAGGGAGTGAGGTAGTGACTATGACAAAAAGAAAAAGAGAGAAGTGGACAATGCATGTAACAAAGGTAAGGGAAAAATGACCATCACCGAAGAGGTTGTGGATTTAGACACGGACAATGATGGTGGATGTGAGATATGCCAATAGGACCATCCTAAGGGATGTTGCCCAGTGATCTCACATCTACAACAGTCTGGGGTGTATGCACTCAACCCACAACTTAATAAATGGCAAGCACCCCAATTGTTACCTTATCCCCAAGGTAACCCAAGGCAGTTCCACCAACCTTCAACGTATTATCGAAGTGGAACTCCACCACAACCCGTTGAGCAACATCAACAGTGGCAATACCCATAGTCATGGGGGATGCCACCACCAAGGCAACAATACCCCTACTAGCAACCGGATCCATATGGCTACTACATGTAGTAGCCAATCTCTCCACTTGACTCTGTTGGTTAGGTGACATCACAACATCACTACCAAGCTCGGGAGGATTATAGGACTCCTTCTCCTAGGGGAGATAACCCACAGACATACCATCCTCCAAATCCATCTGCAACTCTCACATCGATAGCTCCATTACCACCCACTCTAGTAATGCAGGGGGGACCCCCCACTCAACCGCAGCAACACAATGCTACAAGGGTTGTAAATCTTCAACCTGTTGCTAGTTTTGACAACCGTATGAAGAGAAGACCTTTCTTTAGAACCAATAGTCCAACCAAGCCCACAACCACAAGCAGTTGAACCTTTAAACTCTTGCCCATCAATTAAGGCTTCAAAGCTCCCTTCAAACCAAACATCGAGCCCAACACATATGGTTATGTTAACACATGCCGTTACTAACTAGATTAAGGTGGGCCACCTTCCCAGGAAATTCTCTAATCCTGGAAGCCCTCTAATCTATCTCCAAGTTGCTAGGAATGAACCATGTAAAGCTTTTCTAGACTCAGGTTCTGGAGTCAACTTAATATCACAAGAGATGTACAAAGCCTAGAACCTGCCTCCATTAAGGAAGAGAAATATTTGCTTAGAGCTGGTTGACCAGTCCATCACTGTTCCCTTGGGACTAGTGGAGGACATCGTTACCACTGTGTATGGGTGGTCATACCCAGCTGCTTTCCTTGTGATACAGGTAAACAATGATAAAGGAGACTTTCCAATAATAATGGGAAGGGCATGGTTAAGTACCATAAATGCAAGCCTAGGAATCCATGATCTTTCCGTGGAAATATCTAAGGAGAACACTTTTGGGAAGATCAAGAACAAGAAGGTTCCATGCATCACATACAGTGATACAAGGTACGATTGTATGCATAAATGTTCAACATTGCCTGCATGCAACTGGTGTGCATAAGAAATTGACATACAAAAGTGCTTGTATGTAGCAACCACACAATAAGAAGACACCAAGTGGTTGACAACTGATCAAGAGAGAAACTCACCACCATGCATGGAATTAACTAAGGGAATAACCTGCGCCTACATCGAAAGCTTAGATGCACCTCCTAACTCAGTCATGGGGGAGATGGCCACCTTTGCTAATCAATTAAGAACCTCAGTTACTTTTTAAGTTTTTGTTTTACAAATTTCTTTAACTTTTTTTGTTTTTGTTTTGCAACATTGTTCATAATTTTTTATTTCTTTATGTGTTTGTTTATTTTATTAGGTTCGTCACTTAATAAGTGCTCCTGATGGTGGTATGAACTGTATTCTATTGATTGTTAATGTTTGGTTTTTACCTTGGAATTATAATGTTGATACTAAGGTATGGTTCTTTTGATATAGCAGGAAATGAGTCCATGTCATCCATGCATTCATAAATTTCTATGGTCTTTGTTGGCTTGGAATTGTATGGTGCCTTTCTTAACAATGAAACTGTTAACAAATTGGTGACTGGGCATTTCTCAAACTGAGAAAGGACTCAAGAACTGAAAAGGATGTGACTTCAAGGGGATTTGATGCATTTGTGTTGGCCATTCTCTTAGGTGCTTGGATGTTTTCTTCTTGAGTTTTCCTTACCATTCTGTCATTGCTCCATTATCAAGAAGCTAAGCTAATAAAAATAATAAGTCTTTGCATGGTGTGGTTCTCACATACAAAAAAAAGAAAGAAAGAGAAGAAGTAAGTGAGAATTCAAAGCACATCCCTTAGACAAAATAATCATATGGGCTACAAGCACTGGTTATGAAATTAAACAAACAGATTACCTCTAACGAAGACCTTTCCTTGCTTCCTACTTTTCCCTTTCTTGTTTCCTTGGAATGGTGGTGACTCTTTAGTGGCAACATTCCTGTTACTTCAAGTGGATGGATTGGCCAAGTGTATTAATGCGAAGTCACTGGATGTGGATTGTTTGAGGCTATATTTGGAATGAGATCTACTAAGTCACATTAACCATGAATACACAAGGGGCTTTACACCACCTTGTCTTGAGACTCCATTCCATTCTCTTCTTTCCATCATTCTTTCTCCATTTACCACCTCATTGCCAGTTGTATCAGTAGTCTATATTTTGGTTGATACATTGTTTTCTTTTTGGTAAATTCTTATGGTTAAGCCTTTAACTCTTTCTTCCAAATGACATTTCCAGAGCCTACGAACTCTTTGAATGTGGGTTTGTTAGGGCATAACAGGCATGAGCCTGATTTGGGGAGGACCCACTAGCATTCCTATTTGGTGCATCAGTTAACTTCTTTTCCTTAAACATTTCCGCAATCACCATTTGTTTTATTCATTCCCACTTCTAACATCCATTTTATCGGTGTTGGTGTTGTTTCTTTCTCTCCATATTTCTTTTTCCTTATCTTTTTCCATTCTATCGCTATCGGAGGATTGCTCTTAGTCATGGGGGTCTTGGTCCAATTTTTTCAATTGTCTCCCAACCCCTACACTTGGGGTAGTCACCAATGTTATATCTTTAGAATCTGTATTAGCCATATCACAACTCAGCTAATGGACCTTACACCGAGGCAAGGTATCAACTGCATTATGATTTATTTATCCTTGCTAATATGACACTATGTTGCGTGTGTAGATGTCAATCATACAACAATGGACTGGATCTGGAGGAAACACTTAGGATGGATTGGTGTAAGGAATTGCAAGGAATCTGATGGCTTGCTTATGGATGATCAACAGAAAGCGTAATCTTGGGGTCGACAGCAATAGACTTTTCCTTTTCTCTCTCTCTCTCTCTCTCTTCTCTCACAGTTGCCAAATAAGGCTCGATGTCAAATGTATATAGTGTTCACTTTTGTCATGAACATTGATATTGTCATGTATTGTAATGTTGATCCATTCACATGTCACCCCATTCACCACTAGTGTCATTCAAGTCAATAATCCCATACCTTCCCAATATTTTGTAAGGAACTCGAGGACGAGTTTTCATTTAGTCATGGGGGTATGATGAGCCACGATATCATGTACGCAATATCACATTTTGCCTCATCTTCTATAAATAAGAGGTGGCACCCTTTGTTCCCGATAGTTAGACTTAGACCCTTAGCCAAACTCTTGTAGTTTTACCATTCCAGAGTTAGAATAATTTCTATGTGTTCGCAGTAGGATTCATAGAGTGAACGGATCTTTATTCGAGAAAATTGTACCTAAGCACACATTTGTGTACGGCAATAAAGATAAACTTTATGATAAACTTTGTAGCATATGGACTAAGCTAATTAGTAATTAATTCTTATTGAATGTTTAATGATTTCCTAGTTAATTAATTTCTCTCTCAACCCTTGATCCTCTTAGTTAAGTGCACTTAACTACTTCGAGCATGCGTGTAGTGCTTGGTAACACAGTAATGATTAGCGTTTGGTAATCCCAGTAGCGTTGCACTGGTTCAGGATGTGTACGGCAAGTGGGAATAGATACTGGTGTTAGGATAATTAGAATGTAGTTAATGAATAGTTAAAGTAAGTTAGTCACTTAGTTCTCTTTCCCTTTCCCTTATTAGTGTAAGACATCAAAAAGATAAAAGTTATAAAAATCATATACGTCAAGCTTACTTAACCATACAACCGTGACAATACATGTAAGTTTGGGAGGACAACAATTGATTAACCCTAAGTGTTCCATTAAGGCATGTAAGCACTTAGTCCTTGGAGTTCGACTGGATCATGCATGAGATGCTCGTATTTGTATGGTTGAGTGTAGGGGTACCTTGCCACTCATCACTATGCAATCTAACTTTGAACTTTAAGCACTCCATCTTACATCATTTTATGTTTATATTATTTTTTAAACTATGTGATGAGTGGTGAGGTACCCCTACGCTCAACCATACGAATAACAAGAATTTATGCACAATCTAATCGAATTCTGCATATGGAACTAGTTGTGGCATCTAGATCACTATGCTTTGATTGCAGTTCACTGTCTTTCCACTTGGACTAGTGGTAGCTGTGTCATGTATGGTTTAGTCCAAAATGAGGCATATGATGTAATTCCTAATTCTATGTTACTCCTAAGAATAGTAAAGAGATAAATTAATTTAAACTAATGGAGAATAGAAAGTAAAAATCTAACTAGCTTATGTGTGATGAATATCCACACTTAATTGTCCATACATGTCTTGGATTTGGTGAGACTACCTCTAGGATTGCCAAGTATACATCACTAGTTGTGCCAAATGATACACTTCTAGATTACCAAGTATCTACACTTAAATGTTCATGATTAAGGCATACACATTCCACTTAATAATAGGAACAATAAATAGCAATAAATGAAGATATTTAACCAAAGGAAGTAGTAAATAATTAATAATTAAAAACAAAAATAATCTAAGTGGATGCTTCAATGATGGGAGTAATCTTGATCTTTATTGCCAATCATGAAATGTATCCAAGTATGTCACACTTGAACAAATGTGCCATATGATTACAAACATCACACTATGGGCATGCATTGCAATGATAAACTTTAAAGAGAAGAAACTGAAAACTAAAACTATCTCCTACATGCTATTGACTACTCCCCATCTAATTGCCTAAGTGTCATATTTATAGAAAAATTGAGATGAGGTGACGTTGAGTATTCGATGTTGCTTATTGACTTTGACGTTGGGTATGCAATGTCAAGGCATGGCAATGGTGTCTCATCACTATGCTATACATATTTTAAAAAAATTTAATGCACATGCTATTTTTTGGGAAAAATGTAATGATCTATGCCATAAGAAGTAAATAGCCTAAGGAGCTCCAATTGAATGAACATATAGCTTTTCAAAGTGATCAAAAAGGGTCAACACACTTTATCATGTTAGTCCTCAATCATTTTCATTTTTACTAATCAGTTCAATTATAAAAATCCTATTAGGTTCAAACATGATCCCATAAGATGATAAATACTCCTCACTTTGTACTATTATCATGAAACTAAGATGACATTAACAACTTATGGCTGTACATGAGAAAGGAGGAAATCAACATTCTATCATTGTTTGTAAGTTAAAATCTTCTCTAGTATACTACAAATTGGTTGGATTGAATGGTCTACACACAATTTAGCTAGGTGTGCAAACTTTGAAGATAACTTAAAATTAAGCAACCAACCCATAAATGCAATTAAAGGAGGATGTTAAGGGATCATTTCAACTTCAAGGTTACCACTAAGCAACTTACAAGAGGATTAAAAGGAAATGGATGAAACAAAATATGACTCTCAAAGCTTTACCTCAAGGTTTCCATTACTGAACTCATCTAGCAAAGAATAAAGTGAATAGTGGAAGAACTAGAAAGCATGTTTGTAATTCATAAAGGATTCTCTAAAAAATTCATGCATCAAGTTCTAATATCTTTTAGACTAACTCTTAAGCATCCATATATATGAATGCTAACCTAAGTTTTTATGCCTTGCACACTTCTATGACATGAAATCTAAATACTAAGAAATATCATTAGCATGAAATGCATATGATAAAACTATACATATATATAAAAGTAATTAAATTATTGCTCAACTAAGTATCCATAAGGAACATTACTAAAGAAATGCTTAAGGTTGAATGCATTGAAGTTTTAATTGAACTTATTAGCTTGAAGATTAGCTATCTTACACACATCAAAAGCTATAATATCTATTACTTCTAATGTTTGTTAATATTAACATTCAGGTATTTTTTTTTCAAATTTTCTATATGAAATTTTATGTTATGCTATTCTAGTTATAGCCTCAAGAAGAGGGTGTAGCATAATTCTAGCTTTACAATTAGCCTCAAGTATCCATGTGTTTCAAATTTTGTGGTTTGAGAAGAAATCTCTTTGATCAATGTATATATCATTACTATAATAAATTTTGTTGATGTTTACCAGTTGGATCATAAGAATCTCATTAATATCCTTATCTTTATCAATCAATGTTGAATCATCACATAGACAAGTCTAATTATTGGACTGTTGAAATGGTGAAATATCTTTGTACTAGTGAGACTTTATAAGCTTGATAGTACATAGTAGAGTAATTATGAACATTTTGCTTCATACAAAGCAAGGGACTATCCATTATATCTGGGCCTCCTTTTAGTACATACATACTTAGACCAAGTTCAAAGAAGCCAATAAAAATTTTCATTTTAATCTAGTTGAATGTTAAAGATTTCTTCTAGGTTTAGAATAATGTCACAATAAAACATTTTCCTAAAAATATTTTCCTATTTAGATTATCTACACTTTAGAAGTAAAAGCTTTGAAAACTCAAATTGAAATAAACCTTCTAACCAAAAGTATGTGATAAAAGCATGTGATAAGTAGGTTTTATATTTACAACTAAGACATTTGCATAATAAGTAAATCTTGGGTATTACTTTAGTCATAATTGAACATCTTTAAGTGAAACTAACACTTGTATATTAAATCCAACTAATTGAATGAGTAAGTAAGGCATTATTCACGTAGTTAAAGCATGTGGCTTGTGATGTGAAATTAATATGTTTAATCCCAAGGGATATGCTAATTTGACTTTGTTATTTTCCTTTATAATATTTATATTAGATCATGTTGGATATAGAGATCTTGGGGTGTACCTATTTTTCCCTTATGTTGGGTTCCAACACCCCATGTTGGATATATAGATGTCTTGGTGTTTAGCTAGTCAAATTATCTTTGATTCTAACACCTTCCCCAATCTAGTTAAATCAAACTTCCAATTTATGGAATTCAAGATTTCACATACATCAAGATATATGACATTAATTATGCTTGTTAAATCCATCAAATAGGTATGGACATTATTTTTAAACATGACCAAGCTTATTAAGAAAGGTGGATGATCTATCTTACTTTGACTATAAGGCTAAAAGGAGGAAACTCAATAATATTTGCTTCATTTATGAAGTGCCCTTATTTTTAGATTATTGAACTTTTATCATTATCATAAGATGTAGTGATTAATATTTGAATAACATGTTTGTCGCAATATAAAATTTTACATAGGTTTAATTATTTAATTTAAGTTGTCAAATGTGTTTGAATAAGTTATTTTTTACATGAGTTAAATAATAGGATTACATCATTGCTTTACTTAAGTAGATACAATCTTATTTTTAAAGAATTTTTTGAATTTTTGTATCCCTTGTTTCTTTCTATTCTAGATGCTTACTTACAAATATTTTTATATATTTAATAGTTGAATGTTCAAATTCAATTACCAATGGAAAGTTTTCTTTTGTTAGTTATTATGTCTTTATAAATATTTAGTTATGCATATTTTATTATATGTTATGCACATATGATTATATAACATTTTATTAATGGAGAATTTAGGACCCTATCCCTACCCAAGCCATATCAATTATAACTTGTTGTCATTAACCTAGAATTCTAAGTTTGTTTCCTCATTAAAACTAAATATCTCATAAAATAGTTTTATTAAGGAAGTGCCTTAAATTGAATTTGTACCTAAAATTTAACCTTAACAATGTTCCTAGGATGTTCAAAAACATTTGATCATTGGGTTACTAGAATTGAAGCTATGGTATTTGTTTTATGTATATTTAAAATTATCAAAAAATCCCACATAACTTACAAAAATGAAATAAAAACTATGATATGGGAGTACGCATGAATAGGTAACCAACATTATGTTAACTCATGTACTCTAGTGTATTGTTTCCAGTGCCTCTAAAACTAATTATCAAAAAATAACATGCATGAACATTTGATCAGGTTGTAAATAATGTAGGAGATCATTGTATACTTCTATAAATATATATTTTTTCTTTATAAAGTTTATTGATATGAGTGTAATTGTGAATCCTATCATAGGATGGCCTACATACACTATTAAGATTGTTACTACATAGGTGAGTTAGTAAATAGAGTGGTATATGAATCAAATTCATTACCATCATAATCTTGGTGACCTCGCTATTATGGTTTTTGGTTTTTGCATTGATGTCGTAGCATAATTTTTATTTCCCTTAGGTGCACAAGTCTTTAATTTGACAAGTTATTGATCAAGGAGATAGTGTTGAGTGACATCAATTCCATGCGCTTGATGATGGAATCTATTATTATGTTTGTGGCATTTATGGAGGAAGGGTATGTGTGTATTTTAGATAAATGAAGCATGCATGCTTACATATACCTAGAAATGTTTTGCATTGCATCTATCTCTTTTACCCTATAAATAGGCCTTTACCATTCCCTTACATTTCATTTCTAGTTGTAGGAGGCTTGATGCTCATGGTTGGAATAAGAAAAAAGAAAATAGTGGAAGTTTTGGAAGGAATAAGAAGAAAAAAGAGACTTTAAATTGTTATAGAATTTTTTTTTAACAAAGAGTCAAAAATCCTTATTGTTAATAATAGAGAAAATTACATCATATTACAAAACGTTTCCTTATAAGGATAGTCAAGCATATCGTCCAATACAAACTATTATTTCAAGGTCATTAAGGCTAAGCATCCATGAATAACAAAGCTAGAAATAATAGGATAAACAAAACACAAAACCCAAAACAAAAAAAAGGGGTGACTACACATAGTGCACAAAACCCAAACAAGGGTCAAAATTCCCAATAGATATAGGCCTCAAATTTCCACTAACATAACAAAACTAAACATTATTATGCATCATCCATTTAGCACCTCATGGGGCCTAGCTTTCAATCACAAAGAAGCAAAAAGGTAGCCATAAGGATCAAGATCACCAAGACAAGAGCCATAGGGAAAGGATTAGTATATCGAACATGCAATAGCACCTCCATTATTAACCTAAAGGTAGTCATCAGGATCAAGATCACCAAGACAAGAGCCACAAGGAAAGAATTAGTATATTAAACATACAATAGCACCTCCATTATTAACCTATTCTAGTTATTCAAAGAGCTTTACATTTAGGCCTCCCTCCTTCCAAAGTAGGAGTGGAAAATCCTCTTTGAACAAGTCATAATAGTATGCTTGAGTAGTATTCACCATAATCCCCTAATAATCCTATGGCATGTCAAACATAGATAGGGAGTTAATTGGATGACCTAAGTGGTAGCCCTTGATAATTCAAGAGTGTTGTCAAATATCCATGGGGTGTGGGATACCATTTGCATAAAAAAATGTTTAACCATTTGCCTATTGGGATTAGATTTAGGGTCTACAAGGTGCTTCATAGATGGAGTAGGGATAGTGGAATATGCAGAGAAATGTGGTGAGTGGTTAAGTAAATGCAAGGGAGTGGGGGTGGTGGGATATCATGAGTTTGGTAATGGGGATGGAGAGGAATTAAGGTTTGGGAAAAGAGGAGGGATTATTAGTGGGATTTGGGGGATAGGGGTCTCCTTGAGGATTACAATCTCAAGATTAGTGTTGGATGGGATAGTCTAGCTCTTAATCCTCAACCATCATGCATGTGAGTACTATTAATGTGTAGTATCTTAGTCAGAATTCACATCCTATATCAAATAGAAAGTAGAGGAAAAATATGAAGGTCATCATCAAGCCATCAAATAAAGGTGCTTACTTGAGCAATGTTGTGAGGGAAGGAAAAAAGTTAATGTTGGCCACTTGTGGTTACTCTTTTGTGCTATTCTCATTGGTAAATTTGTCATATGTAGATGGAGTTATGGCCAGTTGTCAATCCTCATTCAACACATTAGTCTCTTTAATCATCTAATGTCTTTCTAAGACCTCTAAAAGCCCTTTATGGGTTGGGTCGAAGTTATGCACTGACTTTTCCTTTATAATGGTATTTACTATTGCATCCTCCAGGAACTAGGAAATGTTAACTAAGAGATCATTTTTTAAAAGAAAAGCTATCCACTCATCAACCATTAAGCCTGTTGACATAAAGGAAACTTATATATGACCTTTGCTATGAAGCACTAGGGTTCTTCAAAGTTCTTTTTTTATATGAGCCTTTATTCTTTGTTGGGAGGGCATTGTTCGCAAAGAACTCATCTAGGAAACCATACTTGTCTAGGAACCCTTTTAAGAAGATGGATCCTTATAGTGACAACCTTTTCACTGCTGTAATATTCATCATCATAATTGAAACTAGTTTTATCCCATGAGAGATACCTCCTCTATCTAAGTACTTACTGTTACCACACCAATCCTAGGCATCGGCTCATAGAAGTATTCAAAGAAGCTATTCCATCATTTCTCCTAAAATAGTAGTTGACATTTTTTCTTTCAAATCTCCAAAGTATTTCTTAATTTTCTTGACATGACCAGGTGACATCAAAATGCTCCTCACTTGCTACAATATCAAACTAGTCTTCTAAGAAGGTTGTAATCTTGGAAGTTAACTATTAGGGATTTGGTATTGGGGCATTCTTTAACATGATTTGGTTTCAAGTATACTATACCTCCCATAAAAACACTACACAAGCCATAATACCTATCATCCTCCTTGTAAGAAAGCACTTGTTTTATCTACTATTACATTCACTCTACAATTACTCACTTTCTTAAAATTCACACTAACTACCTTAGTGAACCTATAGTAAATAAATAAGTGTTCCATTCTTATCTTATGAATTGCAAAAAAATAAACTAGCTTAACTTATAAAACTCTAACCACCTAAGTCAATCCTAGTTTAGGATTTCCTTACATGAAAGTAGTCAAAGAAAAACTTGGAGTTTTGGGATGACTAGGATCCACCATATCTTTCTTCAAGTTTGATCAAGAGATCCAAAGAATTTTGCATGCAACCATTGAAATCTTACAACAAATCCTTGGAGGCAAAATTGAGTAGCTTCCCTCTAAGATATTATTATAATCATCTTGCACATATAAGGCCTATAACCTTGTGTAGAAAAATTGAAACGCATGCATGATCTCCACCAATGGAAGAATCTAGCACCTCCTAAAAGAGTCCTAAAAATTTTAGTAAAGTGGCCTATCATTAGTCCCCTAGTCCTTTTGATATAGTTCATCATCCCATGCCATGTTTTTCTAGTTTGGTGATCTATTGGTTTGTCCCACCTAATGTCCAACATTGGAAAGTAATAAGGATTCACATAAAAAATAATCTTTTGTAGCTCCTTCCATGTTCACACAAGGTGATGTGTAATTCATAATATTCTAGCAGCTCCAAATAACCAATAATGTCAATATCTTCTTCAAAATTTTTTCATCTAGTTCAATAAATGGGAGACTCCTCCTTTAAATTTTGAGGTTATCTAACCAAGCTTGTTTTTAGTCATTCTTATGAGACTTAAGATGATAAAGCCTTCAAACTTCTTTGGCCTAGTCACACTCTCTCAATTATCAAGTGTATCCTTTTTATTTTCTCTATCCATTTCTAGTTGAAATCTTGACAATGCCACGAACAATATCGATCATTTGCGTAGGTATAGGGATCATTGTGCTCACATATAAGGGATGACCTGCAATACCATCTTGGCCAAAATGATTTTATGAGCTAAGGAAAACAAAGCCTCTTTCCATGACAGTTTTTCATAAATCCTTTGAATTATGTAGTTCTACATTTAAGGTCATTAAATGATAGGGAAGATAGGAGTACCTAAGTAGTTATCTAGAAGGGATTTAATATTAACCTCAAGGATGTTGGCTATACTAGATACTCTTATTTAATGGAAGATCAAGCCATACAATGCCAATCTTGACTAGTTAATTACCAACCCATACATATACATGAAAGTCTAAATTCCCATTTGTAGCTTCATAAGCTTTGAAATGCTAGCCTTGATTATGATGATGGTGTAATCTACATATTTTTGAATGTAGCCATTTGATGAAAATAGATTGTCTAGTCTCACATGGCTTAAATATATGTCAAGACAATCTAAGATGATGCTAACTAGATAAGAAGGCAAAAAATCCCCTTATTTTGGATCCCATATTAGTACATATCATTATGATTACCTTTCCCCAAAATAAATATCAAATCTGGTAGTGTGAAAATAAAAGTTATTTGATCAATTCACCACTTAGAGAAGCTAAGTAGTTGCATGATTGGAATGACTTCTTTCCAATTTTTGCTATCAAATTCTTTTACAATATCTAGTTTTACTACCATAATGTATGTCCACATATAGTGGGCATAATTTACGTTTTCATGCATTGCATGGTATTTCTTCCACTAAGGAATCTTGTTTATGTGGCTCTAGTCACCTAAGAAAGAATCATGAAGATACAGTTCACAAGTAGTTTAGAGTAAAATTTATACAAAGCTAAGCATAGACTAATGGGATGATAATGCTCTTGTCCTATCACATGATCAATTTTGGGAATGAGAACTAGAAGCGTGAGGTTCCAAACCTATGGGACCTTACCTATGAATAGGGTTCTATTATAAGTATGTAGTGTCTAAAGGTCAACCTATAGTTAAAATAATTGAAATATTTCATTGGTCAAAACATCTAGACCCAAAGATTTATTATAGTTAACTTCGATGATCACCTCTTGCAATTCATTGTAGGAGATTAGGAAACCCCTCTAATTATTGCTATTCACTTTTGCATGTGTGGAAAAAATTCCCTCCAACTTTTGAAGATTGCATTCCTTATAAGAGTAGAGTTGTGAGAAATAATCTTGCATAATCTTCACATCATGTTTTGGGTTTTGAACAAGTGTCACTTGCTATTGCATAGCTTTCCTACACAAAGCCATCATATGAAAAGAGTTAGTGTTGTGGTCCCTCCTTTAGGAAAGTGACACATAATCATTACCTCTAATAGACTTCCTCTACATGAAGTAGCTGATTTAGTTGGGCCTAGAGATCATGGCAGTGAAGGCTCACACATTTTCCTTGACTACTTTGAATTAGTTCCTCCCAAATTTGTGTAAGATGCACATGATCATCATGTGTAAAATCCTACTTTCTTTTTCTAGTACTTTCCTCAATGTAGTAAGACACTCTTGTAGGGATTTTTCAAGATGAATATGCTCTTTTCAAATTGCATCTATCTTTGTAACAACTCTTCCATAGATAACCAATTTCTCTTGAACTAGAATGAATAGACTAATCACTTATTCACCACCCATTGTAGAAGGATTGAATAATGATTTAAGATAGACCATGGTTCCATCATCAATGATGGTGGCCTCCCACTCAAGAGATCCATAGATACCTAACATTTGTTCAACCAAAAGGCTCAAACCTCTTGGTCCATGAATGGTCATATCCAAGTGAATTTTCCACCTAATAATAATAGTTGGAATTATCCAAAGTCTTGTTTAGATGTTTAGAGGAGTACCTTTTCCCTTATTAACATTGTGTCCATGGTCCTCTTCTTTATGCTTTCTATTACATTAAAATCACATTTCATAATATCTTCCACTCTTGTATAATCCATGGTGAAATAGCATCATAGAACTTGGCTTCACCTTCCTCTAGGGATGACACATGTATATTAACAAGAATGATATTTTATCATTTAGTTGCTATGAAAAATGGATCATGAGCAATGTACTCAATCTACAAACTATCTATGTAGAAGATCATCATTTTTGAGCTTCCCTCCTCTTGTAGAAAGTCAATTACTTGCCATATGTTACTTCCCTCGATGTGTAGTATTTTCCACTTTTTTTTTCTATATACAGATCATATCTACTTCCATTCTATGTACAAAATCCAAAACTTCTCTAAGTCTTCTTAGGCTATTCAACCCATCCATATTCTAGGAAGTGATAATCATTTACTTTCCTTATGTCTACGTGTTCGATTCAACTAGTCAGGATTGAACTGCATCTATAATATCCTTCTTCTTCAATATTCATCATTGTTTTAGCTTTGGGTGATGGTCTATTAAAATTTTTAGTAATTAATCTTGCACATCATTTCTTGAGCTTTTCTATGGTCCTTCATGTCTTGGCTCTTCCATCATTTTTGAAAGTACCACATCACTTGAGCTCTTCCTAAGAAAGCTTCTAATATCCACTTCCATGAATCCACTACCTTTTACCTCTTCTTCATGTTGCAGATTTCTTAAGTTTTCATACAAGATCTCCTCTATTGCCAAACTTCCCATAGTGGGGAAGGCCTTTCCCTCTACAAATTTTGTCTCCAACCAACTAATTTGCTATATGGGAGCTTTCTCTTATGAGTGAGCAAGAGGGATAGACCTAATTGATGGATCTATTTTCATAACCTTCATTTCACATGGTACCAAAGAATCACCAATTCTTGATTCTCGATTACTTTTTTTCTTGTCTCCATATATCCAATGTTTTTGTTGCAAATCTAGTTTTGCAAGGTTCCCCTTCTATTCCACCCCTCCTGCAGCATGTTGTGACTTGTTGTATACTTTGGATATTAACATCCAATGTGCCAGAACATCATATAGTGTTTGCATCGATTTAGGAAGTTTTGCTAAACCACCATTTTCTTCAGGCTTTCATGGGCATCCTCTAACCAAATGCAGTAGTAGATCTTGGACTCTAGTGACATGTACATATGGATCTTGGCATTTATCAAATAGGATGTGGTCACTATGGGGTTATCCAAGGTAATTTTAACACCTCTAGGATTTTTAGAAATATTAACATTTCTCTTTGTTGCTCTTACAGTGGTTTTATAGTCTTGTACTTTTGATTTATCTATAACATATGATATTTTCTAATTTTAATATTATTTTAGTATTTTGGCATGAGACTTAATAATTGATGTAATTGTACTTTGCATTTATTTTAATAAGTCTCAACTCCTTGTATTTATGATTAGTATGATATTTTATCTTTCTTTGTATTTTGATTATCATCTTATGATGCTAACGTTGTTATCTTTGGATAAGGACAATATGACCATATGTAGGTTTATCTTTATCATAGTTAAAGATGATGTTTATCTTTATCTTAGCTAAACTTGATGTTTACCTTTAACTTGATTAAAGATTATGGTTATCTTTATCTTAAACCTATCAAATTTAATAAGTACAAAGTTAGAACTTTATAGAAATCATGTACATGAATGTGTAATTTGGCATTTAGAAGCAAGTTATGGATTTCTCTCTTAATTATCATTTTTCATTTGTGTCTTCTTCTATTTTGAGTGTTTTGATGCTTTGTGCTTAGGATCTCAAGAAGCTTGTTTTTCAATAGGGAATATCTCATTAGTTCATAATGGTAGTAGATTTGTTCTTTGTTTCAAAATTCATTCTTAGGTCTAATGCTAATGTTTCTTCTTGATGCCTTTCATGATTCTTATAATTGGTAGAGTTACCTTAGATGTTAGATCTTCATGGATATTGGCTTATTTAGATGTGGCAAAAGCTGCAAAAGATGCATATAGGTGTCACCTTAGATACTCTTAACATGGTATGGGACATGTGTGAGGCTGAGTAGCAAATTAGTAGTAGTTATTCTTAATGTG
The DNA here is from genome assembly GCA_015680685.1 of Gnetum montanum. Lineage (NCBI taxonomy): Eukaryota > Viridiplantae > Streptophyta > Gnetopsida > Gnetales > Gnetaceae > Gnetum > Gnetum montanum. The sequence goes on along the minus strand of MNCI01003465.1, from coordinate 10,969 downwards.
ACATGGGATACAAATGAGGTTGAGTTAGGTGTCTTGGAAGTTGGCTTGTGCATGCAATCCTTATAGGTTCTAAGAAGCTTTCAATCCTAGATGAGACTCAAACCTAGTTAGTTTAGGAGGAAAGTGGAATTGGGCTTAGGATTGTAGTTAGTAGGTTACCTAACTAAAAAGGAGTAGTAGAGGTAATTGTGATGGACTCTATCATGCAATCTAGGTTCCAGGTACTTTTTTCTTGGGGCATAGGATTTCTGCAAACATATCAAGGTTAATTAGTAGCGCAATTGCTAGATACTACCATTGGAAACCAACAGATGATGATAACATTTTAGGATATTTGACTCTAGTTAAAAAGGAGTGGTAAAGGTAACTGTAGTGATCCCTATCATGCAATATATGTTTGAGGTACTTCATGCTTGGGTCATAAGACATTGCAAACTTGTCAAGGTTACTTGGTAGCATAATGATTGGATAATACCATTGGAGACCAACATATGATGAGGATGTTTAAGGATATCTAATGCTAGTTAAAAAGGAGTGATAGATGTAATTGTGGTGGCCTCTATCATACAATCTAGGTTTTAGGTACTTCCTGGTTAGACCATAGGATTGTTGTAAAATTGTCAAGGTTACTTGGAAACACAATCATTGGATACTACTATTGGAGACCAATGGATGATGAGGACATTTTAGGATATTTGATGATAGTTTAAAAGGAGTAATAGAGGTGATTGTGGTATCCTTTATCATGCAATATAGGTTTTAGGTACTTCTTACTTAGGCCATAGTACTATTGCAAACCTATCAAGATTACTTGGTAGTACAATTAGTAGATACTATCATTGGAGACTGACTAATGATGTTTTAGGGTGTTTCATGATGAAGTAGTTGTGGGTAGGATAGAAGCCTAGACAGGATATCAAGGGGTCTTATGTGGTAACTCTATGCTTTGTTTATGAATTCAATAGTATGATCTAATAGTTTGTTGTAGCTATGTTGGCCAACTTCAGTAATGCCTTAAAGGGGACAACAAGGTGGATTTGACTATTTAGAGAGCACTAAATCTTTCTAGATGCATGTAGGTGAAGCTGGTACAAGTGCTAGAAGTAGAAGGATAAAGTAACTGGTACAACATCATGGCTGAAGATTGAAGGATCTAATTGTTGGAATTTTCTATGTTGTTGTAATACTTGCATCCATCGATTTTATTTTTCTTCTAATAATAACAATACCCCCTTGATCGCTTTCTTTTGTTATAATTAATAGAATGATTGGAAGAGCATAATGCTTGAGTGTGTTTGCTGGTTTGGGATTCTAAGTTAATTAAGGTAAATTAAAAGAATTACTAGAAAACTTTTGGGGTGTGATAGTGATAAAATTTTCAAATAGTTTTCCAATGAATAAAAACACTTATTTATCCCACAAATTATTTGGGAATCTTAGAATTCAAATCTAAATAAGAAAATGATGCACAACTTTGTGTTGTTCATTTTCCTTCAAAGACATATTAGGGACCCATTTCTCAACAAATAATATTTTCTTCTAAAAGGCCATAACCCAACGACCAAGAGTGCATTCATGGACTACTCTAAATTGAATGAGAAAAAAGTTTTTTTACCATTCATTGGCATTATTTTTAGGACATAACTTGACCATAGTTTATGTGCCCATTGAGTGATTTTTTCTAACATTAGAACCCAACTAAAAAAAATTCAACCCAAGTATGAGCATACACATGTTCTTGCCTTTGTGAAATCTACTCTGGTATTGAGATGTAGAATATGTTCTTCTTCAATACTTTTAGATTTGCTCTTGCCTATTGCATTGCTTCATCCTTAGAGAGATCTTTTCGATGTTTGTTCTATGCTACAATAATCCCAACACCACCTTTTCAAATGATCATTTGAGGATATTCATAATCCTAGATCTAACAATCTTGAAGCCCTGTGAGGCCACCTTTTGGTTCTTTTACTCCTTTGATCTTCACCTCTTTGGATTCTCCTTATTATTCTATCCTATGCATTCTTACCTATCTTTTAGCTCATCCTACCTTGCACCCAAGCCTCTACTATCTTAACCTCTCATGGTTGCATATCCCTTACCCTTACTTGAAGACATAGTCATCTCTCCCAATTGCTCTAGAAATTTTGTAAGAAGGCTTATCTAACTTTTCTAGCCATGATGCTATCCTATTTTGTCGTGGATTTTGTACCTACTTTTTGTTAATTGATTCCTTGCTATTATTTTATTATTTTGATTATTAGGCCAAGATTCTATTTAATTATTGTCATTTTGGGTTTGTTTTTAAAAATATATTGAAATTCTATCTAGTTTATTTTAAATAGCTTTTGGAAATTTCATAGCATATCTAAAAACTCTATTTAATGTGTTTCTTGAGTATTTTATGATTATTTTGGATTAGTCTTTGATATACGATGGGATTTTACATTAATTTTGTGGAATTTTAGTTCTTCATCATCATTATTCTAGCCTTGTCCCAAGAAAATAGAGTTGACTATTTTATGGAATTTTTGTTATTTTCAAAAAATATTTAGAGATGAAAACATGAAAGAAAACAATATATAATATTGTATTTGTGATTGAGTTTTGCTCAGTCTACATGTAATAGTGGTAATGTGTTTCTTAGCATTTCCATCTCATGGAAACAAGAGTTGATATGAATTTCCAACCTTGGATTTTGATTCATAAGCTCATGTACAACTTAGGACTCAATCAAGATCATGACATTACGTAATTAACTCTAATGATATATGGTGAAACACAGTTAAGATATGTTCTTCTAAGCTATCTATCATGTTAGTTATTAAAGATGTTAGTAGTGAGGCTATTGCCTAGATCTAATCATTAAAGACTCAATTTAAGTCACTTAGGAATATGATGCTCGTAGTGAGGTTATACCAAGACTTTTTGGTTTATTTTCAAAATATACCAAGACATATCATTTATAGATTTCTAGATTTAATATAAAGTATTTGGAATTCTAAAAAATTTTATTAGATTTTTGGATTTTGAAATATTTAATTAAAATCTTTGCTCAACCCATATCCTTAGACTTTTGGCTTAAGATCTTATATGCTCTATAGATAGGAGAAAAAAATACCCTTTCTTACTAAAGGAGTTTTAAGTCTTTCTACATTTGAATACAAAGAGCCCAAAGAAGTGAAGGAAAACCTATAAGAGAAACCTGTCATGGAAGATGACACACTTCTCTAAATGGTAATTGAAAAATAATTTTTGTACACTTTGCATTTTTGTAAACTATAAAATAGGTAAAAATTTTGGATATTTGAGTAATGTATTTATTTTTAAATAAATAATAGAATATGAAAATTGAAATTTAATCTTTATTACATCCAAAGATCCATAAAATCTATTGGATAGAGATTACATTTTCATGAAAAAGAAAGATAGACTTTGCATATTGACTAAGCACTAATGGGGGTAATAAAAATAAACAACACAAGTTTTTTGCTACAAAATTTTAAACTTATCTCAAATGGGTGGTCACAAAATAGAAAAGAAACACATGTAGCTCATCTTCAAATGCTTCTAACCCGCATAATCTACAAGTGTACTTTTTAAAGGGGAGTTAAATGCATCTTCCACTTTTAATTCTAAGATGATGTGAACTTAGGTAACATTTTTTGATGATACTCTAATACTTGATTAGAATAGTAGTTGAGGGATAACGAACTTTTGTATCTAGTTTATTAAGTCTAATTTGAGGTAAATGGAATTATTTCTTACCTTTAAAATTATATTACAATTATGTTAACAAACTCCACTTAAGTAGCTAGTGAATATGCTTAGGATTTTGTTGTACATTCTTCCAGGTGATATTTTATTTTCTAAACCATTTCATTTCCTAAAAATACAATCCATGATCTCATGAATCCTCATAAACTACTCTAGAAAATTTTTCTTAGCTTAAGTTATGTAAGCTATGAGTGTATGTAATGAACTAGTACATGGACTCTACTTCTAAAAGTGATAAACCACATTCACATGATAAAATTGAGTAAGCTATTTGCATCTTCACCTTTAACTTATTCAGAAAAAACCTTTTTATTTACACTCTTTTAATATCTTTTCAAATTTTGGTGTCAAGTTTGGATTCCCAAACAACACATCCATCCAATACAAGAGGATAGATAATAGTTTAAAAATTTTATTTTCTAACCTTCCAAGCTTAGAGTTCTAAATCATTGCACTTGCTTTTGAAGCATTCAAATTCTTGAAACCTCTTGCTATTCTTTCGTTGATGCACTTCCCTCACATGTAATTATTCAAATAAATGTGACTAAAATATTTAAAAGAATCTACTATTTTCACATTGAACCCTTCAAAAAAAAATTTATAACATGGATTTCTTGTACCATAGATCATCAATTTTGTTTTATCTACATTCACTAGAAGACTAGATAAGCAATAATAACCTTATAAAATTTGCAGCATATTTTGTATACCTTCTATAAGAGTGGAGATTAGGGCAACATTATTTGCATTTAAAGGAAGATTTACTACATGGGATCCAATTTTGATACTGAAACACCGTGAAAATTACGAGTCGGCCTCAGGCAAAGATTCGCAATTCCAGCAAAAAACACGCATCAGATTGGTTTAAAGGATGGGTTTACGCTCTATTACGCACGGCAGCGTAATGAGCATAATAAGCTTCAAGACAGTCGTAGGCAGAGTTCAGAAAAGCACAACAGGTTGGCATTTTTTCTTGCAGTACATGGATAACTTGTCTTTACGCTCGCTACGCGGCGGTGCGTACCATGGCGTATGTTGTCAAGTTGTACATTGCTTATACGCTTCATTACGCAAAGCTGCGTAGTGAGCGTAACTTGTACATTGTTTACGCTTCATCACGCGCAGCTGCGTAGCGAGCGTAAACCACGCATTATTTACGCATTCATTACGCACAGTCGCGTAGAGAGCTTATGGCTTTTACTCCAGATTATGCTCATACATGCAACGCAACGCGAATGAGCGTAATACAGCCTGAATGCAGCCTAAAGTACGCTCAGCATATGCCTACTCTTCACACGCACAACACGCAAACAAGCGTGTTGTGCGTAGTCACAGTCTGACTTAAAAGATCATGCCAGCAGGGCCCGTAATATCCGGAACCCACATCATCAGGGTTGCGCCTTCTCCGCGAAGTGTCGCGGCCTATAAATACCCCAGTTGACAAAGATACAGGGGTTGGCAAAAATTCGGGTTGGCAAATCAGAGAAGCAAATAGCATATTTCTGAGCACCAGAGCACTTAGCACTTTGGAGCAGAGATACAGAGAACAGCGCTTTGGCAATCGTGGACATCATCATCTTACAGCCGAAGCAGAGTACAGTTCAAATTGAGTACCGGTGACAGGAGCAATCTTTCTGCTGAAAGGACTCTATCAATCAGAAACAATTGATCGGTAGACGTCAAAGCTTGGCCTGCCTTGCATCTCAGCTTTAGCCCACGAGGTAGATCGGACTTCTGTTTAGACCGTTTTGCTTGTTGTTCTGTGCTTGTTTCACATCCTGTAATCGGGGATTCCCCAGTGTAATTTCTCATACGAAATATACATTTGTAAGTCAAAGCGCAGATCTTGAAGCTACGTGTTTCTCTTTTGCCAGCCTCCTTTCATCGTGTTTAGCATTATCGCCGTTGCAATCCGACCGCATCGTTTTCCCCTTGCTTTACGGTCCCTCGAATCAGATCGCTCTCTTTTACGCACTTTGCATTCTTTTACTGACCCGTAAGTCCCTGTCTGATCGACAAGACCGTTCAGGGCGCCGCGGATTCGTTTTTCCAGCATAGCCCTCGCGCGGATCCGTGGCTAAAACTGTGTACGCTGGAATATCGGTCGGTATTTCCAGCTGCCGACGTTTTCTGTCGTTACAGTTTTCTGGCGCTAGAAGGAGGGCCTTCAGGCTCCGATCCGAATATTTTGGGTAACCCTGTTAGAGATCCATACCCTAAACCATAGACGTAATACCTCTAGGGAAGTCTACGGTTAATCGCGTGGTATAGATCGGTCGCAAGGACGATTTCTTTGAAATCCTACAGGGTAGAAAGCCTTTTGTGCGTTTGTTGCCAGCCATTCGCTTTTAGATCCGATCATCAGTCACTCTCGACTTCCTTGATCAATGGATACTTTTTACTCAAACACAACCGCCATGGTTGCTGTCGATCTGGGTGTTGCGCCTGTGAATCCTACGGTGGCCACAGGACCACCTCCTGGTGCGACGGGACATCAGGGACCATTGCGCCGATCATTGAGGCTTTAGGGAAAAGAGCCTATCTTCACGGTCATAACCCCTGAAGAATACAATTTCATATGCGTTAAGATCCAGGCGAGGCTGGCTCTCAGCCGAGCCGAGCGGGAGGCAAAACGAAACTTTGAAGCGCTCCATCGAGGGGGTTATGATTTTAAGCCAACGGCCTATGAAATAATCCCCTTGACCCAGCAACAACATGAAATTATGGCACAGTTGGTCATGTCCAGAGGCCAGACTTCACAACCAGTGGTAGAACCCCAGTGGGAGGAAGAGGTAGAGGACGAATTCATGGCTCTGTCAGAACACTCGTTCCATACTCTGACGCCCCACACACAAGACAATCCGTTGTTCCCTTTTGACGGAGAGGCAACCTCTCTTGACCCAGCCGTGACCACGCAGACGCACATCCCTGGTTTTCCGCTTGCCAATGCACAGCCGTCTGGGTTGCAAATGCAACTACCGCACCATAACACAGAGGTGGGTCTGTCGCAGCAGGTGCTTAGTATTCTGGCGGTGATCCCGACGACCACCGCATCTCATTTCATCCCTCAGGTACGGACTCACACTGTACCGACAACTCGCTCAGCGCAAGTGTTCCCACCCCCGCCTACTCAGCAAAATATCGTAACTGTGCCACAACAAACCTTTGTACAATACCCTGCAACAGGTCAGTGGACCAACCCTGCTGCACAACAATACCCCTCTGCGGTGTACGGTGCACAGCCATCGGTTACACCTGCGGCACAATTTTCGCAGGTGTTGCCTCAATATACATACCATTATCTGGCACAGCAGGCAGGAGTTAATCCCTCGTCTCAGGCCGGTGGATGGTGATCTTCGCAAGCCCCCCAGCCTTCAGGGATCCCTGCTCAACCAGCGGTTAGTCAACCACTTCCTGCCTTCCAGCTTCCTAGGGCTGCCCACCCAATCCAACCTCCTATGCCTACTGCACAGATACTTCCGTAACAGGTCTAGATCAAGCGTTCCAGCTTATCCAGACGCTTACTGAGGAGGTGCGACGCCTCAAGACCGCTGGGTCTGATACCATTCAGATCATGGATTTCTATCAGGATGATCCGATCAATCCAGCGGTCCCCATGTTGTCGTTGCCGCCAGGGATGTCCCTCCTGCATTTTACCAAGTATAATGGGGAGGGGGATCCCAACACCCATCTGGCCACCTTTAGATC
>MNCI01003462.1:0-14004 GCA_015680685.1 Gnetum montanum | reverse complement strand
ATCTTTTGTCCTACATCCCTCTTGCAATGCTTCCTTATCTATTCTAGACTCTTTGCATTGAAACGTAGGAGAAATCAAAACTCCTGAAATAAGACATATTATTTTATTTCACTTTTCATGGTGTAAAGGTCATGGGCCAAAAGTCTAAGTGCATGGGCTCCATAAATGCTTCTAATAAAATATGCAAAAAGGTAGTAAGGACTACAAATGTCACAAAATTTCTTGAAATTTAAATAAATCCAAAAAATCCAAAGCAAATATATATATTTTAAAATTATTTAATTCATTAGTGTTCAAAGATAGCATAAATTTGTCTAGAAAAATTCAATGAAAATGTATATTTTAATCAAGAATTTTTAAAGGCTAAGTCTTGGTTGTCCTCACCACCAAAGGGACTCACTAATAGTTCTTAGAATAACCTCATAAATATCATTAGATTAGCCACATGATCCCAAACAAGTCACTCATGGCTAGATCTTAGTGATAGTCTCACTACTAATATACTCAATGACTAATGCACATGTATCATTGGAAGGATAGGTCTTGACTATGCTTGATCGCACACTACTAAATTCAACTACTCAATTCCATGGTCTTGACTAAATCCATAGCCTCACATGAACTTATGAATCAAAATCTAGGATAGGAAATCCAACCAACAACCCTTGTTCCTATGGGATGTGTCTCACTAAAAAACACTTCACTACTATATGTAGATGAGGGCATCTAAAAGATTCACAATTTTCACTACCTGCTTTGCATAAATGGTCACATGGTTTAATTTGTTCCAAAGAATCAAAAGATTGATTAAATGGCCAAAAATCCACATAATTTCAACATTCCAAAATTCCTACCGAAAGCTAGATCATGTTAAGTGTTGATCAAAATAATCATAAGATATATGAGAAGCAATCTTTAAAAAATTTCCACAATTTCAAAGACACACAAAAGATGGAAGGACGTTTAGACACAACCTTAATAACAAAGATTCAACAACATGTCAACATATAATTTAACATCATAGAAGAAAATGGAAAAGTGGAAAGAGGGAATATGAAGGGATAACAACATTAACAAAATAGGATAGCTACATAAGAATGAAAAGAAAAAAAGCACTCTTATAGAATCTAGAACAAAATAGGACAATCATATGAAAAAAAAAACTAAAATAATCTTTCTTACTCCTACTAGAAGATTTTTCAAAATCTTCTTAAAGTCTTCCGATGTTTCCCCAAGTCAATTTTTACTCTGTGCCTGATAATTTCTATGAACCCAAAGAAGCATGTACAACGATTCTTGGAGTTAGCATATAGAAGGGATGAGCTTAGAATGGAGGGAACTAAATTAAAGTTGAATGAGCAAGATGTGAGAGGACACCATAGGACATGGTCTCTAAAATAAGGGGGAGAAAACAAGCATTAAAAATGAATGGCCAAAGAAAACAAGCAGCCAAAACCGGGGGTAGCAAAAAAAAGTGTAATGTACATTTGTTTTAAGTATAACATATATGTTATTTTTAACTAATATTCTTAAGACTTAATACTCCTAACATGTGGACCAGGACTCTTATGAAATTCTTAATAAATACCCTACTTAGTTCTATGCTAGAAATATTTCCTAAGATTTACTTGTCATAGTTGCATAGATCAAAAACTCTTATGATACTTAGCAATCTAGAAAAATGTAATATCTCAAAATTATAACTCTTATTTTTATGGATTGAATATTAAAAGCATTAGTTTTAAACCTCTAAATCATATCATTAAAATCAAATTTTGGTATAGGACAATATTATAATTACAAAAGTAATAAGGGATATTCTTAGGGTAGAGTGAGGATCCATATTGCTTGATGAGAAGAGTATTACATACACACACACCTAGATGTGCATAATGAAACATAAATGCAAAAATAATTAAATATGTATAACTAGATTCTCATAAGGATAAAATAAGCATAGCCAAATACTTGTAAAGTCATAATGATTATTAGAAGATAAACTTTATAAAGTAATTGATTTTAACATTTAATAATAAAATATAAAGTAAACCTATGACTAAGCTCCAAAAATAGTAAGATAAAGGATACACAACATTCTAGTAAGCGAATTACATTCCCTTTTGTAGGAAACTAACAACAACAATAAGAACAATAATAATTGTGATGATAGTAATGTAATCCTATGTTTTAATCAAGAGCTTTAAGACCAATTTATTGAATGCATCTAACATTAATGAAATAATCATATTAAATTAAATAACTAAATTTTATAGATTCTTAGGTTATGACAACTAATCTTTCTTACTCTTCAAATTGCCTAGAATAAGCCTTTTATGCTACTTTGAACTATTATACTAGAAATCCCTTACAATCCAATACAAGACACAATGAACACCACAATCTATTTATAAGAAAAAGAAATGCATGTAGCATGATCCTTGGGCTTGGTACCTATTGAGAAATGAATGAAATAGGCATCAAACAAAAGAAATTAGGCTGAAAATGGTCTAGAAGTAAAGAAACTATGTAAGAAATAGTTTCTATTTTAGAAACACAAAATTCTTAATGCAGAGGGAAGTGAGGTGGTGGAAGAAATGCAAAGAAATAATGGAAAAATATAATTTTTGCAACATATGTGTATAACATATATAATTTCATTATTAAGCATATAATGTTTATGATTTTATTATAAGTTAAGTGTATATTATATATTGTATATGCTTTTGCACATGAACGAGCTTTTACATTTACACTTATTTCCATTTACATTTATGTTTATATTTTAATTTACAATTTTCTAGCAAACTAGAAAGTGTGATATCTTGAAAACTGTAACTCCAATTTTAGCAAACCAAGGATCAAAACCTACATTTTAAAACATCCTAGACACATTGGTAAGGTTATATTTTAGGTAGGACATCATCCTAAGGTACTTCCTTAACAAGTTTGATTTATGTGATATTAAATTAGAATTAAAAATGATCTCCAAATCATAGTTTAAGGATAAAAAAGGTAACAAACAATTATGTTTTGGGTAGGGTCATGGTTGGAAATTCCTACATGAATAAGGGATTGTATAATCACATATGCATAATAAAATAATAAAATGTATGCTATGTTGGCTATGCTAGGGGGCATAGCACCAACACTTGGGCCATCATTTTGACACTTAGCCAAATTTGCAGTTGAGATGCCAAGACCCAAAATTTTGTGGTGTTTCATTCAACTTGTACTTGATCGTGCTTGGCTAAGCATTTCCCATGATCATAGAAAAGCCCTCCTTGAATTATCCACATGGATTACTAGGAAATCAATAAGATATGACCAATTACTCATGGTAGTTACAATGACTTTCACAAATCCCAACAAAATGGTGATCTGCAAGCTCTAACCTGATGTTGCATTTTTCAAATCAAGAAAGATTCTATGCATTATACATTTATTAAGGAATCAAATTAAGTTTAGAACTTGAGTCTAGCAACACCTTTGATGGTGTACTTCTTACAATCTAGAAATAGATCAAGGGGATTTATGCATCAGCTCTTTTTCTTGGAGGATGTCCTATCTTTATCACATTTGAATTGCATGAGTGACCATAAATGTTTATACATTAGGGATATTCTAATTTGAAGGTAACTCAAATGTTGGGTGGAAGGAGGTTGTTGGTATAAGATCTACACTCATGGAATTTGGATGGACTAGTTAGCCTAAAGAGTAAATATATCTAAGGATTGCACTCAGAAGCTTGAGTTACTATCTCTTTACAAGTTTACTACTCTTTAGTATTTCATTATTGAGGCTATGAAGCAATTTTATCTTAAATTGGTAGAGAAAGCAGTAAAGGATTCAGAATGTAGTATTAAGAGTGTTGCAAAGGATGAGGAGAATAAGTGGAAGAAGATTTAGCACATGGAGTGGGAAGTTGATGGTGCTCTAAAGGATAATAGTGGTGAGTGAAGAAATGAATTATAGAGCTATTAGATGATACATGTTAATGGACATAATATCTCTTTTATTTCTTTTATCTTTCTCCTTGACACTCTTCCATATTTCTCCCTTTCTTCCATAATATTTAGTGTTGTTTGGAATTTTTTTATTAATGGAGTCTCATATTTTATCAACATTTTTTAATTTTTTAAGAATTTATTTTTGAATTAACAAGGCCTTTGTTTGCACTACTTTCTATAATGATGTTTGTTCATTACATTTAAAGAGATGCATCTCCTTTTGCGAATAAAGGATCCCTGTTATACTCTACAATTTCTATCTTCTTTATTTTATCTTGTTGTGGAATCCATCTATGATATGATGTAGCTACTCCCTTTCAGAAATGTCATATCTTATGCATTTGCAAAGGAAAGAATAGTATCTATCCAAGGTTGCATTAAGGGACTCATAGTTATCAGTTTTTTATTCTTGAATTTGTTTCCTTAAATTCNTTATAACATTATTCAATCTTTAAAATATTTTTCATATCTAACCTTTGAAATCTACAATCCCTTTAATGCTTAATAGGGGTATAAAATACCTCTTGAATATTTATCATCCTTCTCATGATAAGCAATGGCTCATCATAATTGTCTCAATTCTCATAGCTCCTATCATAACCATGTCTTCCTCAATATTACTTACTTTATCTCTTTTCATGATGCCACCCATCTCTTTATTCACATCTACCTTCCATTCTATCATCCTTATGATGGTTTCTTCTATCATCTTCACCTTAGCTATAATCATTTCCTTTCTTATCTTGGCCATATTTACCCTTGTCAATGCTTGATGATAAGGATGAAGAACTAGGAGAGTTATGTAACTTGCTATTCTTTCCTAAATCTTTTGGTGTTATCTTACCTTTCTACTAGAAGACCTTGGCCTTGAGGTCCATCATGTTTTGAGTCCTATTCTTCCATTACCTTATTTTTTGTCAAGATTGAATGTAACTAAGAATAAATTATATCATCTCCCTTGTAGGATGGAGGATTCTAACATTAAGCTATGTCAAATTTATAATCGACATTCTCATTTTCTCATTGGAATGTTAAATGAATGAGAGCCTTCTTCCCTTCGAAAGCCTTGTAGTAAGTCTTCATGAGCTAGTTCTTGTGTAATTGGGATTCTGTGAATTTGTAATCTCTTAAGATTTCATTGACTACTTTGTAGTTTGGGACTATTACTTCAATCGCTAGTCTAATTAATGCTATCATGAGCATTGATGACATTGTTTAATCAAGTGACAACAAGTTTTTTTCCTTGAAGTCTCTTCATTACATCTATTCATCTTAGTGAAGTATGAAGGTAAATTTTAGATGGTAAGGATTTGTATGTTTGTAGACAAGCAACAAGTCCTTGAATAATCTTAACTATCTAAAACACTAGCATCAAGTTCCTGGTCACAATATCAATGATGATTGATAGAGTAGTCCTATGTCCAACCATATGAATTACAAGAATTCATGTAAAATCCAATCAAATTTTGTGAACTTAGGTCTAAATAGATGTCTTAGATAACTAAGCGTTAAGATGTTGATCTGTATTTTCCTAATCATCCTTGTGTGGGCTTAATTTGTATGGATAACTGTGACTAAGACATATGATTATATTTTTTTTATTATGAAAATATGTAAAGTATTAAAATATTAAAATATTATTCTAACAATTCTAAGTATGAAAAGTAAACTAATCTAGCCTATTAGATGGTAATTCATACATTAGCTTGATTCATAAGTTATTGTTATTATGTTAAGTCAGTTAAGTTGTAAGGGTGTTATGATTTGTAAGGCATTTATTGATGACTTAGTTCTTAGGATTTTAAAGTATTCATAAGGTCAATTACTATTACAAATTATAACAATGATTGAGTTAGTTACAACGATACCTATAAATTGTAATAAAGTGTTGTGTTGATTATGATGGGTCATAATCTTTCGTTATGTTAAGGGTTTGGTCAGTACCAAGTTAGTAAGAGTAAAAGTAGTATAAGAAGAAGAAGTACAAGTATAATTTTTCATAAATAAGAAAGAAACTATTACAACTAAAATGTTCAAGAATAAATAAATTGTAAAAAGAAGTTATCTAAAGAAAAGAAAATATTTTTTATTATGAAATTATTTTATCAAAGATTTTAACATATTATGAAACCTTGTAAAGTGCCTCTGAATGATACTATGTTAACTTTAACATAGTTTAACATGAAGTATCCATTCTAGATTCACTATACACATCCTAAACATGTACTCATTAATGAGTGGCGAGGTACCCCTACACTCAACCATATGAATACAAGCATTTCACGTGTGATCCAGTCGAACTCCAAGGACTAAGTGCTTACACGCCTTAATGGAACACTTGGGGTTAATTAATAGTTGTCTTCCCAAAATTACTTGTATAGTTACTGTTGTATGGTTAAGTAAGCTTGAGGTATATGATTTTTATAACTTTTCTCTTTTTGGTGTCTTATGCTAATAAGGGAAAGGGAAAAAGAACTAAGTGACTAACTTACATTAACTATTCATTAGCTAAGTTCTAATTGTCCTAACACTAGTATTCATTCTCACTTGTCGTACACATCCTAAACCAGTGCAATGCTACTAGGATTACCAAATGCTAATCGTTACTGGATTACCAAGTGCTACACGTATGCTCAAAGCAATTGTACTGAGGATCAAGGGTTGAGAGAGAATTTAATTAACTAGGAAATCATTAAACATTCAATAAGAATTAATTACTAATTATTTTAGTCCGTATGCTGCATGGTTTATCATAAAGTTCATCTTTATTGTCATACACAAATGTGTGTTCAGGTATAATTTGCTCAAATAAAGATCTGTTCACTCTATGACTCCTACTGCGGGCACATAGAAATTATTCTGGCTCTGGAATGGTAAAACTACAAGAGTTTGGCTAAGGGTTTAAGTCTAACTATTAGGAACAAACGACACCACCTCTTATTTATAGAAGATGAGGTAGGATGCAATATCATAGCTCATCATACCCCCATGACTGAATGAAAACTCATCCTTGAGTTTCTTACAAAATATTGGGAAGATATGGGATTATTGACTTGAATGACACTAGTGGTGAATGGGGTGACATGTGAACAGATCAACATTACAATACATGACAACATTAGTGTTCATGACCACAAGAGCGAACACTATATACATTTGACATCTAGCCTTATTTGGTAGTTTAGAGAGAAAAGAGAGAAGAAAAGAAGAAGGCGTGTTGCTACTGACACCAGAATTACACTTCTCGTGTCCATCCATAAGCGTGCCATCAATCTCATTCCTTGCATAACTGTTCCAGCACCAGTCCATCCTAAGTGTTTCTTCCAGATCCATTCCATTGTTGTATGATTGTCATCTACACACACAACACAGTCTCATATTAGCAAGGATAAATAAATCACAATTCATTTGATACCTTACCTCAGTGTAAGGTCCATTGGCTAAGTTGTGATATGGCTAATGCGGATTTTGGAAATATAACATTGGTGACTACCCAAGGTGTAGGGGTGAGGAGAAAATTGAAAGAATTAGACCAAGGCCCCCATGACTAAGAGCAATCCTCAGGTAGTGATAAAATGGAAAAAGATAAGGAATAAGAAAGATGAAGAAAAAGAAACAATGGCAACATCAATAAAATGGATGTCAGAAGTGGGAATGAACAAAACAAATGTCGATTGCGAAAATGTACTCACTAAAAAACACTTCACTACTATATGTAGATGAGGGAATCTAAAAGATTCACAATTTTCACTACCTACTTTTCATAAATGGTCAAAAAATCCACATAATTTCAACATTCCAAAATTCTTATGAAAAGCTAGATCATGTTAAGAGTTTATCAAAATAATCATAAGATATATGAGAAGCAAGCTTTAAAAAATTTCGACAATTTCAAAGACGCATAAAAGATGGATGGAGGTTTAGATACAACCTTAATAATAAAGATTCAACAACATGTCAACATATAATTTAACATCATAGAAGAAAATGGAAAAGTGGAAAGAGGGAATATGAAGAGTTAACAACATAAAAAAAATAGCATAGCTACATAAGAATGAAAAAAAAATCTAGAACAAAATAGGACAATCATATGAAAAAAAACTAAAATAATCTTTCTTCCTCTTACTAGAAGATTTTCCAAAATCTTCATAAAGTCTTCCCAAGTTTCCCCATGTCAATTTTTACTTTGTGCCTGATACTTTCTATGAACCCAAAGAAGCATGTACAATGAGACTTGGACTTAGCGTATGGAAGGGATGAGCTTAGAATGGAGGGAACTAAATTGAAGTTGAGTGAGAGAGATGTGGGAGGACACCATGGGACATGGTATCTAAAATAAGGGGGAGAAAACAAGCATTGAAAATGAATAGCCAAAGAAAATAAGTAGCCAAAACCAGGGGCAGTGGAAAAAAGTGTAATGCACATATGTTTTAGGTATAGCATATATGCTATTTTTAACTAATATTCTTAAGACTTAATACTCCTAACATGTGGACCAAGACTCTTATGAAATTCTTAATAAATACCGTACTTAGTTGAATGCTAGAAATATTTCCTAAGATTTACTTGTCATAGTTGCATAGATCAAAAACTCTTATGATACTTAGCAAGCTAGAAAAATGTAATATCTCAAAATTATAACTCTTATTTTTATGGATTGAGTATTAAAACCATTATTTTTAAACCTCTTAATCATATCATTAAAATCAAATTTTGGTATAGGACAATATTCTAATTGCAAAAGTAATAAGGGATATTCTTAGGGTAGAGTGAGGATCCATATTGCTCAATGAGAAGAGTATTACATACACACACACCTAGATGTGTATAATGAAACATAAATGCATAAAAAATTAAATATGCATAACTAGATTCTCATAAGGATAAAATAAGCATAGCCAAATACTTCTAAATTCATAATGATTATTAGAACATAAATTTTATAAAGTAATTGATTTTAACATTTAATAATAAACTATAAAGTAAACCTATGACTAAGCTCCAACAACAGTAAGATAAAGGATACAAAACATTCTGGTAAGCAAATTGCATTCGCTTTTGTAGGAAACTAACAAGAACAATAATAATGGTGATGATAGTAATGTAATCCTATGTTTTAATCAAGAGCATTAGGACCAATTTATTGAATGCATCTAACATTAATGAAATAATCATATTAAATTAAATAACTAAATTTTATAGATTCTTAGGTTATGACAACTAATCTTTCTTACTCACCAAATTGCCTAGAATAAGCCTTTTATGCTACTTTGAACTATTATGCTAGAAATCCCTTACAATCCAAGACAAGATGCAATGAACACCACAATCTATTTATAAGGAAAAGAATGCAAAGCACTGATGGAAAAATATAATTTTTGCAACATATGTGTATAACATATACAATTTCATTATTAAGCATATAATGTTTATGATTTTATTATAAGTTAAGTGCTTATTATATATGCTATACACTTTTCATATGCTTTTTCACATGAATGAGCTTTTACATTTACACTTATTTCCATTTACATTTACATTTATATTTTAATTTACACTTTTCTAACAAACTAGAATGTGTGATATCTTGAAAACTGTAACTCCAATTTTAGCAAACCAAGGGTCAAAACCTACATTTTTAAACATCCCAAACACATTGGTAAGGTTAGATTTTAGGTAAGACTTCATCCTAAGGTACTTAACAAGTTTGATTTATGAAATATTAAATTATAATTAAAAATGAGCTCCAAATCTTAGTTTAAGGATAAAAGGTAACAAACAATTATGTTTTGGGTAGGGTCATGGTTGGAAATTCCTCCATCAATAAGGGATTATATAATCACATATGCATAATAAAATAAAAAAATGCACGCTATGCTAGCTACGCTAAGGAGCATAACACCAACACTTCAGAAAATTTGCTAAGTTTTGACACTTACATAAATTTTCAAAAAGTGTCATCATTCTGACATTTAGAAAAATTTTGCAAATCTAGTAGTTGGAGATGACTACACTCAACACTTAGAAAAATTTGGATAAAGTACCACCATTTTGACACTTAGCCAAATTTCTAGTCGACATGCCAAGACCCAGAATTTTGTGGTATTTCATTCATCTTGTAATTGATTGTGCTTGGCTAAGCTTTTCCCATGATCATAGAAAATCCCTCCTTGAATTATCCACATGGATTACTAGGAAATCAATAAGATATGACCAATTACTCATGGTAGTTACAATGACTTTCACCAATACCAACAGAATGGTGATGGATTGATCTGCAAGCTCTAACCTGATGTTGCATTTTTCTTATCAAGAAAGATTCCATGCATTATACATTTCTTTAGGAATCAAATTAAGTTTAGAACTTGAGTCTAGTAGCACCTTCGATGGTGTACATCTTACAATCTAGAAATAGATCAAGGGGCTTTATGAATCAACTCTTTTTGTAGGACGATGTCCTATCTTTATCACATTTGAATTGCATGAGTGAGCATAAATGTTTATACATTAGGGATATTCTAATTTCAAGGTAACTCAAATGTTAGGTGGAAGGAGGTTGTTGGTATCAAATCTACACTAATGGAATTTGGATGGACTAGTTAGCCTAAAGAGCAACTGTATCTAAGGATTGCACTCAGAAGCACTTGAGTTACCATCTCTTTGCAAGTTTACTACTCTTTAGTATTTCATTATTGAGTCTACGAAGTAATTTTATCTTACATTCGTAGATAAAGTGGTACAGGATTTAGAATGTAGTATTAAGAGTGTTGCAAAGGATGAGAAGAATAACTGGAAGAACATTCAACACATGGAGTGGCAAGTTGATGGTGCTCTAAAGGATAATACTGGTGAGTGAAGAAATGAATTATAGAGCTATTAGATGATACATGTTAATGGACATAATATCTCTTTTATTTCTTTTATCTTTCTCCTTGACACTCTTCCATATTTTTCCCTTTCCTCCATAATCTTTAGTGTTGTTTGGAATTTTTTTATTAATGGAGTCTCATATTTTATCAACCTTTTTTAACTTTTTAAGAATTGATTTTTGAATTAACAAGGCCTTTGTCTGCACTACCTTCTATAATGATGCTTTTTCATTATGTTTAAAGTGATGCACCTCCTTTTGCAAATAGAGGATCCATGTTATACTCTACAATTTCTCTCTTCTTTATTTTATCTTCCTCATTTCCCACTGGATCAATAAATCTTTGAATTTGATGAGATATCATTTTAAATCATCTCTCTTGGGCATAGTTTCTAGGAGTCTCTCATATCTTGTTGTGGAATCCATCTATGATATGATGTAGCTACTCCCTTTAAGAAAAGCCATATCTTATGCATTTGCAAAGGACAGAATAGTATCTATCCAAGGTTGCATTAAGGGACTCATAGTTATCATTTTTTTATTCTTGAATTTTTTTCCTTAAATTGGACACCTTAGAATATGTCTAATATTTTTCATTGAGCTATTCTAGTGTCATACTCAATCTCTTGATAGATTTTGGTTCCAAGGATGAGTACCAACTTTCAACTTCTTTGATGAGTATCCTTGGGAAATGTTGCATGAGTATCCTAATATTTTGCAAGGTGTAGACATCATGGAAGGCTTGTAGATGATGTTGTGTGTCTGTATTATAACATCATTCAATCTTTAAAATATTTTTCATATCTGACCTTTGAATTATACAATCCCTTTAATGCTTAATAGGGGTATAAAATACCTCTTGAATGTTTATCATGCTTCTCATGATAAGCAATGGCTCATCATAGTTGTCTCAATTCTCATAGCTCCTATCATAACCATGTCTTCCTCAATATTACTTAATTTATCTCTTTTCATGATTGCACCCATCTCTTTATTCACATCTACCTTCCGTTCTATCATCCATATGTTGGTTTCTTCTATCACCTTCACCTTACCTATAATCATTTCCTTTTTTATCTTTGCCATATTTACCCTGGTCAATGCTTGATGATAAGGATGAAGAACTAGGAGAGTTATGTAACTTGCTATTATTTCTTAAATCTTTTGGTGTTCTCTTACCTGTCTACTGGAAGACCTTGGACTTGAGGTCCATCTTGTTTTGAGTCCTATCCTTCCATTACCTTATTGTTTGTCAAAATTGAATGTAAATAAGAATAACTTATATCATCTCCCTTGTAGGATGGAGGATTCTAACATTAAGATATGTTGAATTTATAATCAACATTCTCATTTTCTCATTGGAATGTTAAATGAATGAGAGCCTTCTTCCATTTGAAAGCTGTGTAGTAAGTCTTCATGAGCTAGTTCTTGTGTAATTGGGACTCTGTGAATTTGTAATCTCCTGAGATTTCATTGACTATGTAGTTTGGGGCTATTACTTCAATCGCTAGTCTAATTAATGCTATCATGAGCATTGATGACATTGTTTAATCATGTGACAACAAATGTTTGTCCTTGAAGTCTCTCCATCACATCTATTCATCTTATTGAAGTGTGAAGGTAAATTCTATATGGTAAGGATTTGGATGTTTGTAGACAAGGAGCATGTCCTTGAATAATCTTAACTATCTAAAACACTAGCATCAAGTTCCTGGTAACAATGTCAATGATGACTAATAGAGTAGTCCTCTGTCCAACCATATGAATTACAAGCATCATGCATAATCCAATCAAATTTGTGAACTTAGGTTTAAATAGATGTCATAGATAACTAAGCATTAAGATGTTGATTTGTATTTTCCTAATCATCCTTATGTGGGCTTAGTTGTATGGTTAATTGTGAATAATACATATGATTATATTTTTATTATTATGAAAATATGTAAAGTATTAAAATATTAAAATATTATTCTAACTAGTCTAAGTATGAAAAGTAAACTAATCTAGCCTATTAGATGGTAATTCATACATTAGCTTGATTCATAAGTTATTGTTGTTATGTTAAGTTAGTTAAGTCATAAGGGTGTTATGATTCTAAGGCATTCCCTGATGACTTAGTTCTGAGGATTTTAAACTAATCATAAGGTCAATTACTATTACAAATTATAACAACGATTGAGTTAGTTACAATGATACCTATAAATTGTAATAAAGTGTTGTGTTGATTATGATGAGTCATAATATTTCATTATGTTAAGGGTTTGGTTAGTACCAAGTTAGTGAGAGTAAAAGTAGTGTAAGAAGAAGAAGTGCAAGTATAATTTTTCATAACTAGGAAACAAACTATTACAACTAAAAGGTTCAATAATAAAGAAATTGCAAAAAGAAGCTATCTGAAGAAAAGAAAAGATTGTTGTTTATGAAATTATTTTATCAAATATTTTAACATATTACGAAACCTTGTAAAGTGCCTCTGAATGATACTATGTTAACTTTAACATAGCTTAACATGAAGTATCCATTCTAGATTCACTATAAACATCCTAAACATGTACTCATGTTGTTGGATTACCAAGTGTTTTAGTGTTAGGTGTACCAAGTAATCCATTGTTGGGATTACTAAACATTTATATGTTTATACTTGAAACTGGTCTTACGCATGCAATTTAACTAAGTGTAATTGAATAAAATAATTAATTACTTGCATAAAAAATAAATGAAAACTAAAATTAAATTTTAGGTAAATAAATCAGAATGCTAATTCATGTGCTACAATGCATAGAAAAAAGCTTAATTTTATTACTACCATGTGTGTACAAGTACATCATGCACTCGAATCAAACTCCGTATACTTTACTCAATTTAGATTATGGACATTCATAGGATAAATTATAACTTCTATGGCATGGTATTGCAATAGTCTAGATAAGGAAATGATCTAGTGATACCATAAATGTAGCAGGTATGCATTTTTATATAGGCATTGATAGGGATTACATCAATGTTGAGGTATTAATACATCCTAGGCTATGTTGACACATACACATGTGTCAATATGACTAATCAATTTATTATTAATATCTGACAAATTCCATCGTATCTTTACCATCAATAAGACCTTATAGAACT
>MNCI01003461.1:0-14000 GCA_015680685.1 Gnetum montanum | reverse complement strand
CCAGAGCTTGCACTATCGCCTCTGAAGAGTAAGAGACATAAATGTTTTTTATTCTTACTCTAGACCCTGGTTGCCGATTTGTCCAGAAGAGATAAGTTTCTCCTAAGTACCATTCACCACTGGTTGTGATGATTGGCCACATCGAAAAGTTTTGCAATTGGAGCCTCACATCTTCTGGCATGTTCTCGAGGAATGGTCCAAAATTTAGCTCTTGGAGGACCGTCCGTTGCACCTCGCATGGTGTGATAGCATTAAGGTAGGCTTGGGTCAGGGTGACCTCAAGCCATGGTACCATCCAAGGGGTCTCATCCCCAAGTGATTGCTTACCAGGAATCTCCTCTTCAGGAATCTGATGAACAGATTCCACGTCAAGTCTTTTGTGGAAGGGCCTTGTTGCATGAGAGCCCTCCACATGCTCTAGCGGTTGCACACCTCATCCCCTTCCCATGCGTGGGCGCTTATCCCTTGGTTGTGATAGTCCTTCATCCCTTGGGTGCTTTGGTTTTTGTGCCATCTGCAATCAAACATAACCGCCTGTTAGACCATTCATAAGTAGCTTAAAATGATCCATATATACCTTCTCCGTTTGACCAAGTTATGTTATTGGAACAGGCACATCCTTAAGTCTCTCGGAGTGTTAATTTATGGGTTAGGACCAAAGTTTTCATAATTAACAAAATAATTAATTAATTAATTAGTTATAGTTAGTTTCACAAAGGCACCACCCCCCACAACTGAGAGCATACCTCTGGTTGCTTAAAAAAGCAAGGATTAGTTGATGAGGACTCGTGATCGAATGTAGGTGCGTTGGGAAAGGTTAGGCAGAAAAAACAGCAAAAAATCCCCTCAATTTGGACTCCAAATGATGTAAAATGGCAAAGTGTGGCAGGGTATATATAGGGGTTAGGCACTACATCGACGAGGCCCCGTATATGTGACCGCGTATATGTAGTAACTGTGTTGATGGGGCCCCATCGATGCAAGGGTAGTCACCTGTTGACCAGCGTTGACCAACCCATATAAAGCCTGAAATGATGAATTTGAAATGCCAAATTAAGGCGGTTGAAGCACGTGAGAGTCCTAGACATGGCTAAGGACATGAGGAAAGGTAATTAAACATAAAAAAGAGACAAAAATAGGAGAACGAGACTAAAAAAGAACTCTGTAGGAAATAAATCGAGCGATGGGACCTGAAAACTAGTCGACCATAAACTCCAAAGGGTGGGAGACTTAACAAGCGGGACCAAGGAAATGTAGGTGGGTCCTCCCCATAGTAGGCCATAGCCTTAGCAGCCCCTGCATAGCCCTCAACACTAAGGTCCGTGGGCCCCGAGGCCAAGAAATGGTGTTTTCCAGGTAAGACTCCAACCCAAGAGATCTCACTAAGGCATGGGAAACCCATGGATACCATGAAACACTTTCATGACATAAAACCCCATGGAGAGAACTGGATGAAGAGAGAGATGAGAGAATGGTATTCCGATCGTCGGTCATAGGAAACCCCATGTGAAGATGTGGTTAAGGGACCCGGTAGAACTGTCCCAAAGTTCAGACCCAAAACCATCCGCATTCCGTGACATCATAGCAATAGACGAAGTCCCAGTCATCCCCCAAGGAAGCAAGAATGACCTCATAGAGAACCATCACTCCAACAAACGTCAGGATAAGGAAGTGAGATGGGACAAAGTCAGAGAAGACTAAGGAAGTCCCATAACTAGTGTGTGTGGCCCGTGAGAGGTGGTCTAAGCGGTGTGCTTTGAATTCCCCCATGATTCATTTTTCTATTCTTTTGTGTAGGGGAACCACACCATGCGAAGGCCCATGCGTGTTTGCATGCATTCGACCAAGGGGTGTGCTTTGAATCCTCATTTTATTTTTTTTATTTTGTTATTATTTTTTTTGAATTTTTTAATTTTTTCAGTGAGGACCACACCATGCAAGGTCAGACTGCCCAGAAGCTTCCATGGAGAGAAGGACATGGAGCGGTAGGAAATCTATAAGGACATACCAACAACCTTAGGGGGTAGAACAGAACAACGAATAAAGCGTTCCCCTTTAAGTCACACCCGATTCAAACCATTGGGCCATCCCTCAGTCTGGGAACTACACAAGTCACACATTAATTAAAATTTTGTTAAGGTAAGGGGTTGCATGTGCTCAATAGAAGGGAAACCATGGAGTGGGTGAATGGGTGGGGGATGTGAACTCACTGTTAATTTTATGAGTGGAAAGTAGACGTAAAGTCCAAAAAGGAACCATGCAAGGGCAGAAACTAGACAACTAGGTGGACAAGTACACATTACCCATTACAACGAAAATCATCTGCACCAGACATCTGAAGACAACAAGATGACAGATTGGCAATTACGCAAAAAAAATAAAATCATTCACAAAGAAATGAAAAATAAGTAAAGAAAGGAAAAATGTACAAATAATTACCAAATGTATAAACGAGGGTGAAAAACAAAAAATGTAAAACAAAAAAGTGTAAAAAAAAATGAAAAAACAGCGAGGGGTGTAGTGGAATAGGTCAGCAGGGATGACAGTCTCCCCCATGACTGGGTGGAAAGGAGGAGATGCAAAAAATGGAGCTTGGCTGACTTGGTGATGAAGAGGTGGTTGCACTGGTTGAGTGGAGTTTGCTGAAAGGTTTCAGTTGTTGGCAGTTAACTAACTATGTTCTGGTGGGGTCTGTAGGTTTGTGGATGAGCAAGGCCCTAGATGGGAAGGTTTCAGAGACGATGTAAGGTCCCTCCCACAATGTTTGAAACTTGGTCGGTTGGGATACGTGTGAGGGATTCCAATACAGTACTTTGTTACCACATCTGAATGAGACCTTTCGGATCCTAAGATGATGTCATTTTTTGTTGTAGGCCTTGTGGATCTCATTGGAGGATAGGGCCACTAGCCGGTTCTCATCTAGCACACTTAGGTTGATCAGTCATTCATGTTGTGCTAGCGGTAGGTCAAGGCCTAAGTCACTGGCGGTGGATAGTGTGTAGAGTTCGGCTTGAATTGGAAGTGTTGACAACTTCCCGTACACTAACTCATAGGGAGAGTACCCTACAGGAAGTTTCCAAGTGGAGCGATAGGCCCATAGGGCATCGTTAAGCTTAGTGCTCCAATCCCTCCTATATTTGCTAATGGTTCGGGTAAGGATCTTGGTGATCTCCCTATTGGTGACTTCAGTCTGCCTGTTGGCTTGGGGGCGATAGGGAGTTGTAAATTTATGTGTTACCCCTAAGCGTTGCATGAGTTTTCGAAAAGTGACACCTGTAACATGAGTTCCATTATCAGAAATGAGTGCATGTGGCACTCCAAACCTGTTAATGATTTGTTGTTGGATAAATCATGTGGCAGTGTTGGAAGAACAGTCAACAACGGCTGCTACTTCGGCCCACTTTGTACAGTAGTCCATAGCTACGATGATGTATGCCTTTTTGTTTGATAGGGGTGTGATGGATCCCATGAAGTCGATGCCCCAAATGTCAAAGGGCTCCAGTGGCTGGATCCACTGTTGAGGTCCCTCCAACTATGCCATCATTCCACCATCCCTCTGGCATCGTTTGCAGGAGCAGGCAAACCATTGGGCATCTCTAAAAAGTGTAGGCCAATAATACCCTGCAAGCAGGATTTTAATGGCCATTCAGCATCCAGCATAGTGGCCCCCACAAGGACCCTCGTGAGCATCTTGGAGGACGCACAACGTATCATCATCAGGGACACACCATCGAACCAAGCCATCTGCGCAGACCTTGTAAAGGTGGCCATTGATTTCCATGAAATGCTTGGCCTTATGGAGAAAATGCTATTTCTGCCGATGGTTCCACTCCTTAGGCAGCTCCTGGGTTGTAAGGTAGGTGAGGATGTGGTTGAACCAAGGGGATTCCTTGGGTGCTTGAGGATCAACTTTGCTTGTGAAGAGTAGTTCATTTGGAAATTGGTCGGATAAGGGCTCTTCCTCTTTTGCATCATCCCATCGCAACTGAGACAAGTGGTCAGCAACCACATTCTCAGTCCCCTTCCTATCTACCATGGTAAGATCAAACTTCTAAAGAATCACCAGCCACTGGATAATGTGGGGGCTCACCGTTGGTTTGTTCATCAAGAACTGGATAGCACTGTGGTTAGTATGCACAAACACCTCATATCTGAGCACATAGTGCCAAAATTTATCCAAGGCAAACACCATCACCACAATTCCTTTTTGGTAATGGTGTAGTTCAATTGAGCACCCACAATACTACGGCTTGCACAGTGGATATAAATAAGGACGTTTCTGATCGTCACACTGTGTAAGCATGGCTCCCATGGGGAAGTTGGATGCGTCCGTCACAATGTGAAAGGGTCTAGACCAATCAGGGGCTTGTAGAACTGGAGTTTCTATGAGTTTCTATTTCAGCACTTGGAATGTAGACTCACATTCCTTGGTCCAGATGAATGGAGCGTCCTTCTTTTTTAGTTCTACCAACGGCTTGGCGATCTTCGAGAAGTTTTCAATGAATCACCGGTAGTAACCAATGTATCCAAGGAATGATCAAACGTCTTTGATAGTACTTGGTTGGTGGGTAATTCCCTGGATAACCTTGATCTTTTCAGGATCCATGCTGATCCCTATTTGTGAGATGCGATGCCCCAACACAATGCCTTCTTGGACCATCAAATGGTTTTTCTGCCAATTGAGCTGCAGATTGGTGTCTACACACCGTTTGAGAACCTAGTCAAGACGATTCAAGGCTTGCTCGAACGTGGCCCCATAGGTGGAGAAGTCATGCATGAAGACTTCTACACCATTGCCTATTTTTTTCTAGAAGATGCTTAGGACAAGGCGTTGGAATGTAGCAGGTGCATTGCACAGGCCAAAGGGCATCTTCTTGTATGCGAAAGTCCCCCATGGACTCGTGAAAGTAGTTTTGGCCTAGTCCTATGGTGCTATTTGGATTTGGTTATAACCACTATAACCATCCAAAAATCTATAGTAGCGGTGCTCTGCTATGGTGTCCAACACTTGGTCCACAAATGGGAGTGGGAAATGGTCCTTGAAGGTCGCCATATTGAGCAACCGGAAATCATTACAGACCCTCCACTTGCCACCTTTCTTGGGCACGATAATGAGTGGGCTAACCCATTCGCTATCAGCGACAGAATAAATGAATCCTACCTTTAGCAACTATTCGATTTCATCTTTTACAACCTGCTTCAATTTGGGATTCAACCATCTTTGTGGTTGTCGTCATGGCTTCATGGAAGGGTCAAGATAGATCCGATGCTGGTAGACCCTGGGATCAACTCCAATCAACTTAGGATATGACCATGCGAATGCAGCAACCCATTTGTTTACCACCTCCAGCAACTTCTTCTTCTGTTCTGGAGAAAGGGTGGCATTAATGATTACTGACTTGCCATTTTGCAAAAAGGCATACTCTAAGGAAGCTGGTAAAGACTTTAACTCAAGGAGCTCTTGTTTGAAGCTCTCAAGGATTTCTAGCTTTCCCCAGTCATCTTGGTCATAAAAAATGGAGACCTATTGATGGATCTCCTCCATTTCATCTCTGCTGTCGATGTAGGCTTGTACAAGCCCCTTTGATGGTTCCATGCACAATGTGCTACTAGCATCAGCTGTCAGCCACTGGGTGCCTTCTTGGTTAGTGGCTGCTGCGTATAGGCATTGTTGAACAGGTGATTCCTCGGTACACCAGTTGCATGCTTGAAGGGATATTCTCTTAGCAGACGATAATTGCTGCACACAGTTGCACCTTAAGTCACTGTATGTGATGCATGGAACACGTTTCTTCTTGACCTTCCCGAAAGGATTTTCCTTTGAAATTTCAAGGGATAGATTGCAGAGGCCTAGTCATGCCTCCACCATGCTTAGCCAGGCCCTTCCCATGATGATTGGGAAGTTCTCCTTGCAGTTCTCTACATGGATGACCAGGAAATTAGCAAGGTAGGACCACCCACAGGGTGGTCACAATGACCTCCACCAATCCCAAGGGAACGGTGATGGACTAGTCTGCTAACTTAAGCCAAATGTTTCTCTTCTTTAGTGGGGGCAGGTTCCAGTTCTTGTACATATCATGAGAGATCAAATTGACCCCTGGCCTTGAGTCCAGAAGAGCTTTACATGGCTCATGCCTTGCCACCTGAAGATAGATTAGGGGGCTTCCCGAATCAGTCAATTTCTGGGGAAGGTGACTTTCTTTGATCCAATCGGTCACAGCATGCGTGAGCATGATCGTCTGGACATTGGAGTGTTGTTGTTGTTGGCTTGGAGTCTGCTCTGATGATGGAGTAGTGGAGGTGCTTGTAGGTTCAAAGGCACTGGCCACAGGTGTATGCGAGGGTATGTTCAAATTGTTGGGCCAGAAAAAGGGACGTTTCCGTGGCTGGGGTTCTGGTCCACTCGGCTAGGGTGCCGGCTGCAAGTTAACAGCCCTCGTAGCATTTCGTTGTTGCGGCTGTGGCGGTATCTCTCCTTGCATCAGAGGTGCAGGTGGCAGCTAAGTGGGATGTGATGGAGGAGTGACAGGAGAATGTGATGGAGATTGAGGGCGAAAATACTCCGGGGGGTGGTAATGACTTTGAAAGGCCGCATGGTTGGAAGAGTCCCTTGGAGAGATCGGTTGCTGAACATAGTAGCCATAGGGGTCTGCCTGTTTGTAAGGGTATTGTTGCCTTGGAGGTGGCATCCCCCATGTTTGTGGGTGTTGCCATTGTTGGAAGTATTCATACGGTTGCAGTGGCGTTCCACTTGGATAGTATCCTTGCTGCTGCTATTGGAATCGCCTAGAATTGCCTTGTGGATAAGGCAACCTTCGGGGTGTTTGCCATTGTGCCAAGCAAGGGTTCAATGCGTACACCCTAGACTCTTGATGATGTGACACCACCAAAAAACATCCCTTAGGATGTTCATATTGGCAAATGTCACATTCATCTTCCTCCTGGGTGTCAGAGTCTGCAACCTTCTCTGCTACAGCAACCTTGCCATTTTCCTTATATTGCTACTGATTTTTGTGATTTCCCTATTGGTAACTTTAGCTTGACCATTCACTTGAGGATGATATGATGTAGTCAGTTTATGCTCAACTCCTAAGCATTGCATCAACTTTTGAAAAGTCACACCTGTAAAATGTGTACCATTATCAGAAATAAGTGCACAAGGCATGCCAAACCTATTTACGATTTGTTGTATGCTTTTCCATTAGACATCGGTGTAATTGGCCCCATAAAATCAATAGCCCATATGTTGAATGGTTCTAAGGGTTGAATCCATTATTGTGGACCCTCCATTCTAGTATTCATTCCCCCATCACATTGGCAGTGCTCAAAAGATTGGACAAAATGATGGGCATCCTCAAATAATGTAGGCCAATAATATCCTACAAGCAACATTTTAATGGCTATTCGTCTCTCAATGTAATGAACCCCACAAGGGCCCTCATGAGCATCTTGGAGAACTCACAATTGATCTATGTCAGAAACATACCATTGGACCAAGCCATCGGAACACACCTTGTAAAGGTGTCCATTGAATTCCATGAAATGTTTGACTTGGTGGAGAAACTATTGTTTCTTCCTAAAATCTAGCCCTTGTGGTGTTTCTTGTGTGAGAAGATAAGTAAGAATGCTACTATACAAATTCTATGGGTAATTGATTGTTTATTACACCTGCAAAGAGGAGTTCATTAGGGAAGTGGTCAGAAATTGGGTATTCATCCTCTTTGTTGTTCCATCGCAATCAAGATAAATGATTAACAACAACATTCTCAATGCCTTTATGATCTACTATTGTGAGATCAAGCTCTTGCAAGATCATAAACCATCATATGATGCGAGGGCTCACCGTTGGTTTATTCATAAGGAACCAAATTACGCTATGATCTGTGTGTAGTTGAGTTGCACACCAGCGATACTTCGACTTGCACAGTGAATGTAATAGGGATGTTTTTGGTCATCTAGCTGTGTAAGTATGGCTCCTAAAGCAAAATTGGATGTGTCAGTCATTATATGGAATGGTCTAGACCTATCAAGAGCTTGTAGAATGGGTGTTTCTATGAGCTTCTGCTTCAAGGTTTGGAAAGCTAACTAACATTCCTTGGTCCATTCAAAGGGTATATCCTTTTTTGTTAATTCTACCAATGATTTTGCAATCTTCGAAAAGTTCTCAATGAAACATCTATAATAGCTAGTATGTCCAAAGAATGATCAGACATCTTTTACAATTTCAAGTTGATGAGTGATTCCTTGGATGACTTTAATTTTTAAAGGATCTACCTCTATCCCTGTTTGTGAAATTTTATGCCCTAATACAATGCCCTTTTGGACCATTAAGTGGCTTTTCTGCCAATTGAGCCTTAGGTTGGTTTCAACACATCATTTTAGCACTTTCTCTAATTGGTCCAATGCTTGTTTAAAGTCTGCTCCATAGGTGGAGAAATCATCCATAAAAACCTCCACACCATTCCCTATTTGCTACTGAAATATACTGAGAACCAAATGTTGAAATATTGTTGGAGCATTGCACAAGCCAAACAACATATGCCTATATGAAAATGTCCCCTAAGGACTTGTGAATGTAGTTTTGGCTTGGTCTTTTGGTGCTATTTGAATTTGATTGTACCCACTGTAACCATCCAAAAAACTATAATAACAATGCCCTGCTATGGTATCTAAGACTTGATCAATGAATGACAATGGGAAATGATCTTTAAATGTTGCCATGTTTAATAGCCTAAAGTCTGTACACACCCTCCATTTAGAAGCTTTTTTAGGCATAATGACTAATGGACTAACCCATTCACTATCAATAATGGGGTAGGTGAACTCGACCTTCAAAAGTTATTCAATTTCTTCCTTAACTACTTGCTTAAGCTTTGGGTTCAGTTATCTTTGCGGTTGTTTTCGAGGCTTCATAGAGGGGTCGATGTAAATTCTATGTTGGCATATCCTAGGATCTATTCCAGTTAATTTGGGATATGACCAAGAAAGGCTTTTGATCATTTTTTTACCATCTTCAACAGTCTTTCTTTTTGTTGAGGAGCGAGCTTAGCATTAATGATTACTGGTTTTCCATTCTTGAGAAATGCATACTCCATACTCGTGGGCAATGGTTTAAATTCAAGGGGCTCTTGCTTGAACTCATCAAGGATCTCCAACTTCCCCTAGTTGATATATTTGGTCTCAGTACTTGGAAGTTGGCTATGGACTTGCTTTAATGCATCTTTGATATTGATATAGGCACAAGTCAAGCTCTCAGTTGGTTCCATGCATAAAGTTGAATTGGTCTCTAGGTCAGCAACATTAGTCATTGGGTGCCTTCCTGTCTTGTGGCTACTGCATATAGGCATCTTTGTATGTTAGATACTTGTGCACACTGGTTGCATGTAGGCATTGTTAAGCATTGTACAAACCAGGACTTCTGCACATAGTTGCACCTCATGTCACTGTATGCGATGCATGGAACTTTCTTCTTCTTGATTTTTCCAAACGCATTTTCTTTTGATATCTCTAGGGAAAGATCATAGATTCCTAGGCATGCATCAATTGTACTTAGCCATTCTCTTCCCATTATGATTGAGAAGTTCCCCTTGCAGTTGTTGACTTGGATCACTAGGAAATCAGCTAGATACGACCACCCACAAACAGTGGTGACAATGTCCTCCACTAGTCCCAATGGAACAGTGATGGACTAGTCAGCCACCTCTAAACAAATGTTACTCTTCTTTAGTAGAGGTGGGTTCCAGGCTTTATACATTTTCTGGGAGATCAAGTTAACAACAGAACCTAAATCCAAAAGAGCTTTACAAGCCTCATTTCCAGCAATTTGGAAATAAATAAGAGGACTTCCAAGATCTGAGAATTTCCTAGGAAGATGACCAACTTTAATTCAATTAGTGATGGTGTGAGTTAACATAATAGTGTGCGTTGAGTGCGATTTTTATTTTGAAGGAAGTTCCAAAGATTCAAACAATGATGAGGTGTTTGGATAATTAGCCACTTGTGGTTGTAAGGACTTGGTTGAACTATTGGTTCTAAAGAAATGTCTCCTCTTTGATCTGTTGTCCAAACCAATAGTACATTGAAGATTGATAACCCTTGTAGCGTTACATTGCTACGGCTTGGCAGGAAGCTCCCCCTACATAGTTGGAGTAGGTGGTAATGGAGTTAAGGTTGGAAGAGATGTAGACAAATGAGAAGGGTAATGCATATGTGAAGCATCACCCCTAGAAGAAGAAGAAGTTCTATAGTACTCGGGAGTTTGGTAGTGAGGTTGAAGAGCGTCATGACTAGCAGAGTCACGTGACGAGATTGGCTGCTAAACATAATACCCGTATGGGTCAAGTTGATGGTAAGGGTACTGTTGACGTGGTAGTGGCATTCCCCATGATTGTGGGTGTTGCCACTATTCATACTATTCATTCAGTTGTGGTGGAGCTCCACTCAAATAATATGTTAAGGGTTGGTGGAACTACCTTAGGTTACCTTGAGGATAAGGTAACCTTCTAGGTGTTTATTGTTTGTTTAATCATGGGTTTAGTGCATACACCCTAGAATCTTGTAGATGTGACACTATTGGGCAACATCCCTTAGGATGGTCATATTGTCAAATCTCACATCTGCCATCATCATCTGTGTCTAAATCCACAAACTCTTCAATGACGGCAACCTTGCCCTTACCCTTGTTACGTGCATACTCAGCTTCTTTCTTTTTCCTTCTCTCTTGGTCACTACTTTGTTCTCTAGACTCCTCTACTATTTTTAGGATAGCTTGAAATTTCTCTTCTAGGGAGTTCCACATTTGATCCACTTTTTCTGATACTTCTGATGTAAATTTTTGAATGCTCAAAGTCTTTCTATTCACAAATACTTCAAGTGGTGACTCTTCTTCATCTTCGTAGAATCTAATTTTCTTATTTCTAAGGGAAGGATCTCTATTGTACTCCTATGCACTTTCTCTTTTCCTCAACTCATTTTTGTATTTGATGGGCTCTCAGCTCGAATAGCCTTCCTTGGGCATAAGTTCCAAGGGTTCTTTGCATTTCATAACTAAGCCCATCCACGATATGGCATAGTTGTTTCTTTTGTGAGTAACCATGGCTAGGGCAATGATGTAACAATGAATAATATCAGCCAATGGCAGTGATGGGTGGTGAGGTACCCCTACACTCAACCATACGAATATGAGCATTTTACACACGATCTCGTCGAACTCCTTAGACGGGCTAGTTGTGGTATCTAGATAGTTACTCATTGATAGCAATTCATTGTCTCCCCACCTAGAACAGCATTTTCTTTGTCACGTATGGTTTAGTCCAAAGTGAGATGTATGATATGTTCCTAAACTAATGTTTCTCCTAGAGGCAATGGGAAATAATCTTAGCTAAGCTAAGAGGAAAGGGAGAGAGAGTTAAACTAAGAGGAGATAGGGAAAGAGAATCTAAGCTAGCGTAAGTGCAATGAGCATCCGTTCCTTAATCACTTGTACACATCTTCAACCTCGTGCACAACTACCACTAGGATTACCAAGCGCATGGCCTAGGTACGCTACTAGGATACCAAGTAGTCACACTTAAATGCTCGTGATTAAGTCATACTCATTCTGCGTTTAATAGGAGTTGAGGGTAAATAAGTATTAACTAAGAAAATAATTAAATAATTAAACTAAGTGAATGCTGCAATGATGAAGTAATCTCAATCTTTATTTCCAGTCATGTGCATGTTCAAGTACGTCACACTTGAATAAAGGATGTCGTACAATTACAATCATCACACTGTGGGCATGCATTGGGAGAAAGTGTTGAGAAGAAGTAAAAATGAAAAATAAAAGACTACTCTAACTTACTGAATTCCTATATAACTTCCTGATGCACCCACATGTGTATTTATAGGCTTACATAGGGAACACGATATCGCATACCCGATATCGCTTGTGAGGTTGCAATATCATGTACCCGATATCGGGGGTTCGATATCAAAGCCTACTGAATCATGATTCATCATACCCCCACTACTAAATGAAAACTTGTCCTCAAGTCAAAAAAAAAATGAGAACAAGACCCATTGATTACATAGTGGATAGGTATGGGATTATTGACTAGCTAGGAATTTATTCATGCCATAGTGAAGAATTGAATACAACAAAATTGGGACACAAACACAAAAATTACAAAATTTTGTAGGAACTTATGTGGCTCTTGGTAGTCATAATTATTCTAACAATGTGGCTCTTGGTAATAATGTAAGTTTTTCTGCACACTAAAGTAATGTGTGTAATATAAGCCCCACTATCCATGGGATAATATGAAGTTAGTTGTGAATGGTGCTACTGCCTCAAACCCATGTTAGAATCTAGGTCCTTCATATATGTGTTGCTCTAAATGCACGTGATAGATGTAAGAATTGGGGTGAAACCTTAAAGGAAATAAAATTGGATGCATTACTTCTACATTTACCTACTGCTGATGATAGTATGAAAGTTAGATAGTCCAACATAAATGAACTAGCTGTGTAGCTAGCTTACAATCTCAAAGAGCTACCTTCTTGGTCTAGGAAAAAATGGGAGGTGTTGGGCTCTCTAATGAGCACCCAAAGAAGGCAATACAACTATGTGTTTAATTGTGTACTGTCTTATCTCTAAGTCTTAATGGAAAAAAGGAAACTCTAGGATATACCTGAGTCACTTGTTGTTACTCAAAGAAGCTTGGTAAGTTATAGTAAAAATATAGAATATGCTTCATGTGGAAGAAAATAGTAAAAGTAATAATTTTTACAACCAAATATGTTTCTTGTTCTTTTTCTTGGTGATATTTGTATTAAAAGGCATGGTTCCATTAGGTAAAAAATTGTAAATTATGGTTAAATGAGTAGTTAAGTGGCCTTGTTGGCTTGTAGTAAAGAGGACATGGAAATGACTATACAAATGGATACACTGAAGAGTTGATCATTCAAATAAAGCTTGTAGTTGGTTATGAAAATACACATTAAAATGAAGAGGAATGTAGCCAAGATAAGATGGGCCATATGGTATTAATGGATAAGAAGAAGTTATTATCAAACAAGATGGCATATGGGTGCAGGAGAATGTTCCAAAATCCAAAATACCAAATCAAAGGAAGAAAATTCCATATTGTGACCTTTGTAGCAAGTAGTTTGGTGAAAGACGTTAAGTAACAAAGGTATCCTATTTTTTGATAAGTAGAAGGGAATAGTATATATAGTGTGGGCTAGTGGTGTTGTCCTACTATAGAGGTACCTAACCAAGCTAGTCCAAGTATCAGAAGTAGTATGTTAAAATTCCTCAAATAATCCATGTGGTATTGTGAAAAAAAACTAAGCTAAATATCTTTGGCTCTTTGATGAGTCGTAAAGTGAAATGATGTCGCTAGACTTGCTAGTTAGTTAGAAAGAATTGGTCTCTAGGAGAATTATTACTTTATGCTTTTCCTAGAGGGTCGAATGGTAGCTACTATGGAACTTAAGTGATCTAGAGTGAAACTGTCCATGTGTAACATCTATTTTCAAGAATGGGCAGCCTATCTTAGTGTAGTTATGCTTACTGACTAGGGTTTTTTCCCTAGCCAGTACCATTAGGACATAGATTATCTAGCTGAGGCTTTTCAAGAGTGAGTGAACTATGGTTATATTTAGTTAAACGTCTTCTTGGTGAATAAGGATTCTAATAGTAGCATCCTAGTTTAATTGATGTGACTTGATATTACAATCTAGTTGATAATATGACTGCACAAACTACGATGCATGTAAGAAGAAGGATAATGCTTAGGTTGTAAGCCTAGGCCTTACATTCCCTAGTCCATGAGGCAATCCAAAGTTTTCTATCTTGATTGTCAATAGTCATTGTCTAGGATTCAATGGATGCAAGAAAGAGGTAGGACCAAAAAATGTGGCTTCTTGGCTTACTTTCTAAAGATGTGGCTCTTGGTAGTAATAATTATTACAACAGCACATCATTGGATTGAACCTTAAAGTCATAATTATTCTAA
>MNCI01003456.1:0-35977 GCA_015680685.1 Gnetum montanum | reverse complement strand
TGACATATTACATAGAAATCAACAAACTTACCATTTGAGTGTTCGTGACCTATTACATAAAACTTACAAATCCAAGAAGTCGAATGCTAGCAGCGTATAACATACAAATTAATAAGTTTACTAGCTAAATAGCATTCTGATGATGTTAAAGCCTATTTTAAAAATCTTAAATTTGTATATAACAACTATTATATAGTAGAATAATGGTTAAAACAAATGTTTGAGGATGAAATAAGATTCCAATGGGCTACATATCGAAAAATGCTAGCCATGATTGGTGAAACAAAGGCCAGAGTATTTACATTTTTAAATAGTTAAAAGCATTAGTAAAGAGCGTTTAGATTTGGATTAGATCTATGAATTCCTTTGATCTTAAGGATCAACTAAGAAATATTAAAATCACTTCAAATGGAAATAAATTCTTAGAAACTAACAAGGAATTTGAGTAGATTACCTTTATCAAAAATGGAACCATTCGAATGGCATATATATTCCTTGGGTTTGAGATTTTATGGCAAAATAATTTAGAATTATTTCTACCCTTGTTAATTACCAACCAAGTAATGATCTTAGCATTAATAGTTTCAAATAAATGGAGAAATTCCTACCTCTACATTTTGAAAAGGTTGTAGTCCTTTCCAGGGAGTAGTCATGAAAGAGACATTTTCTCAAGATGTGGATGACACAAATTTTCTCAAGATGCCAAATTGTTCATAAGATATGCCTTGAAATTTTAGCATTCCCAATTTCTTATAGCAAACTACCAAAGCTTTTTATTTGAGTCATGCAAAATTGGAAGACATTGAAGAAACAATGTTTTATGGTCTCTATGGTCTAAACTTCAAAGTGTAGTGTAATGGTGCAATGCAAGAACTAACTTGTTCTGGCTACCACTATTTGTTTATATTTTTTGTATCATAGTTCCTTTGTCATTGGGGACAATACAACACAAGAGTCAACTAACATAGAAGAAGGCATGTGTAGTAGCTTTCTGTGATCAATAAAGGATGCTTTCATGGATATCCAAGTTTTTAAGCAAGTATTAGCCTAAGGATTAAAGATAAAATTTTTGATGATCAACTTGCTAAGTCACGTTTATTATTTTCATTTGAAAATGTCTTTAATCACTTGTTCTATATTTTATTTGGAAGTTAAATATGATGTTTCTTTAGAAGTTAAATATTATATTCTTAAAGATGTTACTTTTTAGTTATAGCTTTAAACAAAAACGTTTTCAATAAAATCTAAACAATGAATTTTTTTCCTACCATATTAATTTCATTTTATTTTGGACCCACGGATGGAAAGCCTAGAGTTTTTATTTTTATTTGTTCATCTTTTATAATTGAAGCTTTCTTTTGTCCTTAAAGAAAGTTTTCTCCTTCATTTTACAAGAAACCCTTTACTGACAAGTAGAAACCTATGAAAACACTTCTAAATAAGGGCAACACCTCATCCTTTATCTATTCTAGAGAAGAGGTTTTTCAAGATTGGTTGTAAGGATGAAAACATGAAAAGACATCTAAAATAATTAGCCTTTTCCTTTAGACTATCTCTTCATTAATTTAATGTATTTATATTTTTTTTTCAAAATATTAGTTTTCTTTGGGGTTTGACAATCCTATATAAGGTTCTAATTTGAATATATGTATTGGGTTGTACCTATGTTTCAATTATTGCAAGTTCCAACACTTTCCACACCTAGCCAGCACCCTACCCCTAAGCACTAATAAGGTGTTAGCCTCTAGTGGTATGACTCTTCATTTCAAAGCTCTAAGTTGTGGGTTCAATTTTGGTCTTCCCCTTTCACCTCATGATAAAACCTTTTAATAATAGTAGGCTCAAGTAGTTAGCTTAAAGAGGTTGCTAGCTCAAGTCAAACTTTCAACCTCCTACCATACATCCAAAGTGGCTATATGTCTTGAAGTCTACTTATAGTCAAATTCTTTTTGGTTTTGACACCTCCTACCATACATTCAAGTTACACATGTTTCAAAATATCTTTTATGATTGAACCTCTAACTTATAGACCACAAGGTACATGTTGAAATTAAGTGAACTATGATGCACTAAAATAATAATCATGAGGTGTTAACTTAGTGGTAAAATCATTTACATAAAAACCTTAAGTCACATGTTTAATTCCTATGATCAATACTAAGCTATACATTGAGCTACTTAGTTTGATAGATTTAAGAGGGTCATAGAGGATAGAATTTAAAATTTAGTTTTAGTTCCAAAATTTAAGTGTACTCATCCACTAAGTATGGTTAAGTTGGTTAGCTCACATTGCATTACATCCAAAGGTATTAGGTTGAAAGCTTAGTACCATCACTCTACACATCCTAGCTTGAGTGTGTTCACTTAATAGTAAGAAACTTTGTATAGATTGAACTACTTGAGGCCTATAGATTGAGAATAATCTTATTAGATGAAATTTAAATTTAAATTTTACTTTCAAATTACTTTATACTAATTAGGATATTTCTCTCATGTTCTCACACTCTTTTGTGTGCAAATTGTAGTGTAAATCTTAAGTAAAGCATAATTGCTAACTGCCATTTTCTAATAATCTACTATGTGAAAATATCTAATTATCTTTTTCTCATACTTTGTGATGTATAAAGTTAAATTAAATTATAGAATAGAGCTTTGGAAATTAAAATGATAGTGTAGAGCTCTATTGTTTGAATATTTAAAGTTATGAGATGTGAGAGATATTTTTTAAAAGATGTGGTAGAAACATTAAGCACATGATCCTATTCTTTTTAAAAGATCACAAGCTTTAAAACAAGCTTTGAACACTCCCATATGTCAAATAACACGAGTCATATTACATATAAATGCACATAGCAAATTAGAGTCATATTTCCCCAAAGTTCTAAAAATGCTTTTCCATTCATGTCTATTATTTCAAAATTATTGCATCTTTAATTTAAAATGAAGTGGATAATAGTTCAATTACCAAATGCTAATTTTTAAATACCTTTTAAAATTATAGTATTAAGTTTCACTTATTTAAATATATACAATAAATTAATAGAGTTAATGAATATCACTTTCATTATCAAAAATCACAACATAGATTATTTTTTGAACATATTTCTATATTACGTACATTGACAAATGCTTAAAAATATTTAATGAGAAGTGGTTCAAGGGTTTAAATCATTGTTTGATAAGAAATTGAAAATAAGATAAAACATTATCAATTTGAATCATTGCAAATACATTATAAGAAGAAACCCTTTAATAAGAACTGAAAACCTATAAAAATGCTTCGAAACAAAGGTAAGGCCTAATACTTTTCCTAACCCAGAGAAGAAGCTTTCTAGGATTGGTTGTAAGAATCATCGTCATGATTATCCTAGCCTTGTCCCAAAAACATGGAGTTGGCTACATGAGTTGTTTTTTTTCATTCACCTTTATGAAGAGCTAGATATTTGTTTATTTATAGTTTCTACAAATCATCCTTGATCATTTTTTTCTTATTGAAATACCATAAATATTTGCATGCTATAACCAATTTCATCATGAATCCTTTACCCCATCAATCTTGAGGTGAAACTTCATTGTAAATTTGAAAATTATAACCCAAAATGATAAATTTCACATGCTTTATACTTTTGGGGCTAAAAAATGCCTCATAACTGGTTAGAGCCTCATTCCCAAAGTGAAAAAAGTCACCTAGTATCTATATTTGGGCTTGGGGGTGTCAAAAATTCCTTTTGGAATGATAAGAAAGGCAATTTGATGGGTTGCATTCTTCTACATTGGAAATAGATGTAGGGGGTAGATCTCGCCTACCCCTATCATGGATGGATGAGGGGTTTGAAAACTTTNCCCTAGCTTGGAAACTTTTCCCTAGCATAGAAAATTCAATCCCCCACTGTGGAAGCCACCAAAAGAAAAATTCATCACCTCATGCACTTCAACATTGACCAAAAACTTCAACAAGTAAGGTGGAGAGCTCAGCATGAAAGATTCATCTCTAGCATGGAAGGTGTGCCCTGGTTACTATTTTTAGTAAATGGAATTGCCATGGGGAAAGGTGCTTACTATGTTTAGTAACCCCCGAGATTTGGGCACCCATTTCACCTAAATTTTGTAGCCAATTTGCAAGAAAATTTCATTAAATTTTTAGTTATTTGGTAGCCCAATCATAGCCAATTTGTAACTCCATTCACAGTCCAAAGAATTTATAAAAGCCAACCTCAAACACCATTTGGGGGATCCCAACAATTTTTCTCAAGTTTAGAAATTTTTTGGCTATACTAGCAACATGCTTCCCATAATGTTTTTGAAGGTTACACATTTTTTTAAGGCAATTTTTCACAATTCCACACTTGGGGCATTTTCAAGCACTCATGAGTCCTTACAAGTTCCCACATTTGCATGCTCTTGAACCCTAGTGTGGAAGAATTGTAGACTTGGGTGACCCAACTTGCAAATATAAGGTTACAGTAGTGAAGGAAGATTTGATAACATCAAGAGTGGCTTAGCACCTAGATCATGGAGCACACCACATTGACTTCAATAGGTTTTGAACTCTTGCATAAGTGAACCTCCATTTTTCTCATCTAGGCACCATTTGTACACATTTCTCAAACTTATTCTTTTATTTCTTAATAAAATTTTAAGTTTTAGGTATTGTATTCAAAAATAAATTTTATTTTCTATGCATTATTTGCATCCATTTATATTTCCACATTTTGCATTTCATAAGTCCCTGGTTGATCTAGTAGACTGGATAGGACATTCCAAATCTCATTTCTCTAGTAAAGGGCTTAGGGATTCAGGGTTGGGAAACTACTTGCACTAAGGATTCTTGGTTTTCATTCTAGTGATCAAGGTTTTTAGTTGCAATAGTTTTTCCTAGTACTAGAAGGAGGGCCTAAATCGCAACCTAAGTTCTATAACTAGAACTATTTTTTTCATAGTCGTTTAGAGCCAAAACCTTTGAATAATCAATGCTAGTCTTCTCCCCACCCCATCCGATAACCAAAACTACAATGTGGAAGTTGTAGGTCGTTGGGTTTTGGCTTTTCATAGCATTTGCTATAAATTTTACAACAGAAAGCTAGGACTGGTATTTTCCTCCCTATTATTTTTATTGCCAAAAGTTTATTTTCTAGCTTCCAAAAGTGGATGGTTCAACTCTTTCATGAGTTGGTTTTCCCCCCACATTTCTAAGTTGAGAAAATTGGCAGCCACTTAAAACTAGTTCTAATGGAAAAACACTTCCCTATATGAAGAAATCCCTCTTAGCAATATCTATTCTACCATCCTAGCCTAATTGATTGGCACAGAAGAGGAAGATGACAAGCCTACATTTGGGGACCAACAAGAAGAGGAGGATGAATTTAAGGCAAACTCTTAGCCTAA
Organism: Gnetum montanum; assembly: GCA_015680685.1. Lineage (NCBI taxonomy): Eukaryota > Viridiplantae > Streptophyta > Gnetopsida > Gnetales > Gnetaceae > Gnetum > Gnetum montanum. The sequence continues at coordinate 30,592 of MNCI01003456.1, read as the reverse complement.
AAACATCCTTCGAGGATTGTTTCAAGAAACATCCCCCAATGTCACAAAACCTTCCCCTAATGCTTTTGTTTTCTCTATGGTCATGTTGCCACCTTCTTCTAGTCCCCCATACCTTACTACAACAGATCCCACATTGGTTGTAGCCACACATTGCACTCAATCAATGCCACAAACAAGAAACTATAACACATCAATGTCATTTTCAAAGAAACCTTGATATAAAAAGTCATCAATGGTGGCTTTTAGCATCACAAATCCACAAAATACTCACATGGGATCCACCATGGGACCCCCAGCAACACAAGGGTCATACACCATGTTTGTCCCATTTGTTCCTCAAGTACTAGCATAAACATCTTTTTCCTTGTTTGGTCCTGAAGACACAACCCTATTGCAACCTTTTCCTTTTTTCATGCAATTCATAATGAGGTCACAATCCTCACAACATACACTACAACCTTATGTACAAACCTTGCAAACTATGGGGCCACTGCAAGGCTTGGATCAAGCTTTCCAAATGATGCAAGACCTAACAGAGGAGTTAAAGAGGCTTAAAGCCTCTACCATGAAAACCATTAAGATTATGGAATTCTATCAAGATGATTCCATAAGTCTTGTAGTTCCATCCTTGATACTTCCTCCTACTATCCCCATCCCCAAATTTAGCAAATATAATAGAGAAGGTGATCCTAATGCTCACCTTATTACCTTTTGATTTGAATGTTTGCTCTTGCAACCATGGCCTCATACCATCATGAGGATTTTTCATATGTCTTTGATAGGGAAAGCCCTTGATTGGTATTGTGCATTACCTAGTGGATCCATAGCCTCCTTAGAGGACTTAGTAGCCCAGTTTGTCAATCGCTTCAAGCATAACCTAAAGCTTGACATAACTCTTGACCAACTCATGAAGGTCAACCAAGGGCCCTTAAAACCTATATATAAAAATCCATTCAGTAGTAGAATGGATTTCTGAATGAAATGCCAAAGCTTATAGCCAAAGCTCACTTGTTAGCCATATTCAATGGATCAATTAATAACTTCATCAAGTCTAAACTCTACTATCTTGATTCATGGTCTCTTAGCCAAGCATTGTTGGAAACTAAAAACATAAAGGATGCCATGAAGGCTAGTCATGATCGAGCATATATATCATATAAACACCAACATACTTGAAGAGAAAAAGAAAAGAGCAAACAAAACAACACTACCATAGAAACTATAACCAAGGATGCAAAGGCCACAAACCAAGGGCCAAAGTTTAATTTGCCCAAGTTCCCTACTAATGATCATAATAATCAACCTCTCATTTCTAGAACCACTACATTGAAAAAAAATAGACCTAACTTAAGAAGGAAGGATAGGTCTAAATACACTATGTTGCCATTAAAACCATCTAAGTTGCTAGACCAATTGTTAAGAAGTGGATGCATGCAACACAAATACATGACTAAAGCTAATCAAAAGAAACACAAGAAGATATGCTAAATAGCCAAAGATCCCTGTTAGGCAATAAAGGATGATCCCCAATTGCCTAAATACTTCATGCTAGACCAATTTTTTCATTATTATTAATTCACTAGTCATGACATAGACTTTTTCCTTGTGATGAAGGATGACCTACAAAGGATGATAGATAAGGGGGAACTACTCTTAGATGCTTCTAGCATATTTTATCCACAAAATGAGTTGATGCAAGTCTACAAAGACTTGTTAAATGGTAATAGCAGCTCCTTTTTTATTTTAGCATTCAAAGTTTTTGACAATTAGAGACCTTCAAGAGAACCATTCATGATCCAAGTACCCCGCCCCCCCCCCCTACAATGAAAGGGATTCTTTAACTTCCCATAGATCAAGACCCCCCTTCATTGTGAGAGTACAATCACAAGTGTCTCTAAGGGAACCTTTTATAATCAAAGTCTCCCAACCCAATAAAACTAAAATAGCTATAGCCCAACCAACTACACAAAAACCCCCTATGATGGCCAATGCTACTACCTCTTCCTTATAACTAATGGTTGACAACCAAAAAGCTATAGCCAACCAAAGGAAGAAGCAGTAAAAGCCTAACAACAATGGAGACAAGCACACTAAGTTATGAAAGGAAGTGGATCCACCAAACCCCACTCCCATTTTAGATATACCCATGACCTCCTATGTTCCATCCCCTTCAACCAAAAAGCCATAAGAAAATGCTAAAGCCCACATTCTAAAAACTGACGAAGAACCAAAACAGCTAAAGCCTAAAGCCGAGGTCTACATTTTGGGGTGCAAGGAGGAAGTAAAGCACAATCATGGTGACAAGCCCAAGGCTAATTAAAAAATCTTCCTCAATGCAATGGACCAATTCAAGCAATCACTCAAGTATAAAAACACAACCCTAAGTTTGTATGACTTGATCATGACTTCTACCACACATTGTGAGGCACTAGTCAAAATTCTGATCTCCATATCCATTAGTGAGAATATTCTTGCTAATGAGAAAGCCATTCATATAGTGATGATTCCTCAATTACTAAGGGATAGGAAGTAAACACCCTTAATATTTTGTGATAGCGAAATTAAAGTTAATACCCAAAATGATGAAGTGACTATAGCCCCTTTATTCATAACTATATGCATAGGAAAATTTAAAATACATTAGGTGGAAGTTAATGATGGAGCTACAACCAACATCATTCCATGCATCATTGTTGAACACTTGGGTTTAACTGAGCAAATACAATGTACAACCACCAAAAGTCTTAAGTCCTTCAATGAATCAAGAGTTGCTATCAAGGAATATATCTACTTAGATTTTGTAGCCAAAAAATAATTCCCTACAATTGCTAACTTCTTGGTGGTAGAAGAGATACCAGAATTTAACTTGATTCTAGGGTGACCTTGGTTGGCTTAGTTAAAAGCTATGTTCTTGCTCATCTATCTAGAAATTCAGCTTCCTTATGAAGGTAGTGAAATCATTATTCATGGTGATAATGTAGCTCTCCTAGCTATCAACAATGTAAACATAGAATAGGGATCTAAAGTGGATCCTCAAGAAGTAGCTCCTAGCCATGAAGAGAAAAGACCCAAGACAATGAATCATGATAATGACAAGCAATGCAATATATTATGGGATGAACTCTCTTTTAGAATCATAAGTGAAGGAGACGATGAATACAAGGTTGTGCAGAGTAGGTCTTAGTCATTCCCTAATATTCTAAATATTAGGAAGAATATGCACAAATAAAGTTCACTTTGACCTTTCCATGCCCTATGACTAGATGCATCGATAGCCAAATAGCCTTATTTTTCTTTTGCAATTTCATATATCTTTGTTATTTTATGCATGTAACCTAAGTTTATTTGCATTAATTATCTATTTTCTAGAACCCTTCTTTATTTTTTTACTAAACATCGAAAAACCCTTATAAATATGTCTACTAAGATGTTAAACTAGTGTTATGATTTGCTATGACCTTAAACTAGCATTATGTCTACTAAGATGTTAACCTCGTGTTATGGTCCATGATGACCTTAAATTGGCACTATGTCTACTAAGATGTTAAACTATCACTAATGGTTTGTTATGGCCTTAAATTGGCACTTCATCTACTAAGATGTTAAACTAGCACTAGTAGTCCACTAAGAACTTTAAAATGGCATTATGGCATGTCATGGCCTTAAACTGGCAATGAAGCCATGATTTCACAATATAACCTATGCCCACAATGACCTAAAACTAGCAAACGTCTTATCTATTATGATACTTTTTTCTATTAATTATCCATTAAATGTTATGAACTAAAAAACATCAATTTAGTCATTTTCAATTTTTATAATTTTTATAACATTTATTAGTATATATGCATATAGACAAAATAAAACCAAATACTTAAAGTTAAAATTAAAATGTCCATAACACATAGCCATAACCACAATGTGTAGCAAGCATGTCAAAAAATAACAAAAATCCATAACATAGTCTTGGCTAACCATAGCCATCAACATAAAAATAAGAACAAATGGCCCACAAGATAAACTAAAGAAGGTTGTTGAGTGACATTTGGAGGAGGAAGTGGTGGGTCGTTCCCACCCTTACCATTGGGGCCAACGATGTTTCCTAAGGCTTTAAATGCAACAACATATAGCAAATTAGTAATCCATAGCCAAAATCATAAACCAAAATAAAAAATTAAAACATAAAATATATTAAACCTGTGGAATGTTTGGCTCCATTACTTTTAGGGGTAGATGTGGAAGGCCTTCCTCCAAATGATGGAGGATCTGTTCCTCTATCATGTTGACCTAGTTAACATCCCCAACATGAATGCAAGAAAGAATATCTGCCCTATTTATAGGACTCAAAGTAGGGGACTCATGAGTAATAGTAGATGTAGCAGTTTCACCTAAAATAGTGATAACTTGAAGAGTAGGGGATTTCTCCACCTTGAGAGTGCTTTAAAAAAGTCAATAAGCACTCTTTTCTTAGATTCCTTGAATGAACATCTCTCTCTTGTGTCATTAAATCAACTCTTCCTTAAGCCACTTTGAGTAGGACCCATGATCAACCTTATATTAATGCTTATGGATGTTTTGTGTCTGTCCCACTCTAGGCCTAGGCACAGTGATCCTACTAGTCCTTAACATTTTGGAAGATGAGGTCCATTTGCATATGTTGTTCCACCATCTCTCGTAGGACCACTACTTTGTGCTAAACAACATGCCAATAGCAATCCTAGGTAATCACCTTAGTTCATAATTCTCTTGAGTTAACCATTTCAGCTTCCACAAAAGCTTTATAGTCTCAAAGATCCCTAATCATATCTTCCTACCTTTTGGTCTTTTCCCTTAAGGCCATAACTTCCTCTCATAGGGATTCATTGGAAATCTCTAGCTTCCATGAAGCTTTTGTGCATGACATTACCAAATTAGTGGTAGTCTCATACAGCTTCACAAGTATACTAAACACATCAAAGGGAATTCTAGGCAAAGAGTCTACCTCCATGTCTCTACTGGGGTTCCACTCCATCGATGGTGCTACATAAGCATAAAATACAACCATAAAACAAAACCTTAAATAGCCATAATGCAAGAAAAACCCATAATTGAAGTACATAAAGTAAAATCCTTACCTATCTTGGGTGCAAATTGATGTAATAAATCAACGATGTCCTTAGCAATCCCACACAAGAACTCGACTTTATCTTGAGTCTCTACGGTTTCACATGAAACTTAGGGATAGGATCTTGCACTATTGGATTAGAAACTACTATAAGCATAACAATCATCAAAAGATTAAGATGACAACCAAAAATAACCAATAAGATATAACAAAAATATTAAAGCATAAGCATACCTAGCTCCTCCTCCTCTTCCTCCTTTGGGATGATGATGGGAGAGGCACTAGGCACTACCTCTCAAAATAAGGCATCTAAATCATCTATACCTATATCAGCAAGCCCATCAAGCATAGTTTATTTTAGGAGCATCTCTTCTACAAGCCTTTTTTTTCCCTCTAAAACAACTTGGGCTACTATAACCTAACGTTTGTGTACAACCATGACATATAGAAAGTTAGTTAACACATGAAATTATAAAATAGCCATGAAATTTAGAACATGAAATAGGCAAATCTAAACAAAGAATACCTACAACTGCTTATTCTAATGGCTTAAGATTAAACTTAAGCTTCTTTGAGATACACTAATCTAATGTTGTAGATGCCTCCTGCATGGGTCTCTTGAGGTTTTACTCTAGCTACCCCTTTGGCCTTCATGTGTCACCATTTAGCCTCTTGGACACTAGTAGGAAATGAGAGGGTCTCATCATCATTAGTGCTATCAGGAGATTCATACTAGCTAACATCAAGATTTTTAGTGGTGATGGATAAAGTTTCATCCATCTCCTTTGGTGGGTTCTAGGCCTACACTATTGGATAAATGTGCTTTATCCATGGCTTAAAAAGTTGGCTTGGATCTTGGGAAATCCATCATCCATTCCTATACACCACTAGAAACTCCACAAACCTCTTTAGATAACCTACAAAAAATGCAAAATGCATATGGATTATCATAGAGGCATCAACATGGAGTCTAAGGATCTCCTCTTGAAGACTAGTCACCAAAGTAGTCACCCAATCAAATTTAATGCCCTCCATCAATGCCTTATTAAAGGTCCACCTCTGTGCTAGGAAAATTATCTTCTTTTGTGATAGTAACTTGGGGAATCCACAAGACCTAAATAAAGGATATGATTCATTTGCTTTATGGTTCATGGAGCTATCCATCAAAATTATAGAGTGGCCCATGTTGATTCCAAGACACTCTAGAACTTCTTCCCGATGACTTGATTTCCCTATTATCCTAGTAGGAACCTTTTCCTTATTAGCATAGACACCAAACAAATCATGAAAGAGGCCAGCACCTACATCTATGTTCACCTTAATACTTTGGATGATGGTGCTAAAGTGATCAGTTGTCTCATTGAAGGAGTAAATGACATGTGACATCTCTATAATAGGGATGGAAGGGATAGTTTTCATAAATACATTGAGAAAACCTACATGTTGGATGTTTGCTTGAATGTATCCAGGAACCTATTCCTTAGCCACTCCTATGTCGATGTCACATCACCAAAATTCAAAATGAGGGTAAAAGTGGTATGGTGACATTAGCCGAGGTGGAAGGTCTTGTGAAATAATACCCAAAGATTAGCATCAATATGAATAGTCTCAAAAGCTAAGAAAATTAATGGCACACATACAGCCATAAAAAACTATCGATTCATCTTTACTTTTGTTCTATGATGTGAGGGTTCTAGCTACAAGGGTCTAATCCATGCTACCAACATCTATCCACTAGTTGTGCATTTTTCCATCTTACACTTTTTGTATACGAATTTGAATCTGGTGGTGTATTCATTAAAGTTTCCTCTTAATTGTTGATACCCAACAAATTTGATTTGGGAACTACTGGGAATTAATCCGAAGTAGTTTGAGCCACTTCTAGGAATTGATCATTAATGATCAAGCCCTAATCAGTGACCTTGTACTTATAAGAGGTTGCAAATTCAATGAAGTTAGGCAAGATAATCAAGCAAAAACCATAAAAACATTACAATCACCATGTTTACCTATGTAGATGATACACAGTGCTAGCTAGATTCTGGAATAATGTGTGGCCTTTATGTGCCACCATTAGAGCATTGTCAATATTATATTGACTATACTCTAGCATTGAATAGATATCTATAAGGTAGCATGGGCTTATGGCCTCTACTGGCCCCCATTGTAGTCTTAGGCAATTTCTTGTTAATAATATACATAGTAATCAGCCCAGATGTGCCAAGTAATAGGATCTCCAGAACAACCCCAACTACATCCATGGAGAAGTGTGACCACAACATCATAGTGAATTTCCTAAGGAGATATGCAAGGAAGCCCCTTTCCCCAGGCCAAAAAGCATCATGTGATTGGGTGTTGGATTTAGGATGATCAATGTAACACAAAATATCTACCAACTCCACTATGATGAGGATTGGCCTCAAGAGGACCCTACATGAAACAAAACAAAAACATTATGACCAATTAGAATTTTTTAACATGTTAGGAAAAAATTCTAATTAGAGGTGAAATTAGCTTCTGTAAAAAGCTCTAAGGTGTTTATCTAAATTAGCTTAAGGAATTCACAACAAAGCATTATCACAACCTTGTATAGCCTTACATTAAAATTACTTAGCAAATTTGGACAAAACATATAGTTAGAGGTGAAATTAGCTTCTATGAAAAACTCTTAGGTTTTTTAGCTAAATTAGCTTGGAAAATCCCATAAAAGCATTATTACTATATTTTATAGCCTTCATAGCCTAAAGTTTATAGCCCAAAAGTATATCTTAGTCTAAATCATGCATAAATTCAGAAAATAGCATCTACATTATGCATACATTTAGAAAGAAAAAACATAAGTTTAGAAAAAAAATCTAAATTATGCAAACTATGCATAAATTTGGAAAAAACATCTAAACTATGCACAAATTTAGAGAAAAGCATAATAAACTTAGAAAAACACCATGTAGCCATGGTAAAAGCTTACTAAAAATTAAAAAAGAAAAGAAAAACCTTTTAGTTTTCTTAAAAAATAAAAATAAACATTATTTTTGCAAAATAAAAACATAAGTTATACATATCAACCACTTCTATGTACCACAACTTTGACATTTTCCTTGTTCACATAGCCATAGCCAAAAAATTCATAAAACATTGGTTTGTTCTCGAAATGGAGTGATTTCACCACTATTTGAAACCTAAATCAAGCCCTATGTACTCAATCTTATAAAAAATTCAAAATATTATTGTTTATGCAGGGAAAATTCATTAATTTGGACAATAATTTAAAAATAGCAAAAGCACCCTTATTACACATGCTTAGTAAAAAAATTCATAGAAAATTCATTTTAACTCCAATCAGAGTGATTCTACCTCTATTAGAATTCTGAAGCCAAAGCCTGTGCATCCATACCATAAAATAGCAAAAAATGTAGCCGTTATTTTGTAAAAATTTCACACATATACATGAAATTACAAAAGTAGCACAAACAACCTAACCGCACAACATTATGAAAGCAGACATAACTTCCTTATTTTAAAGTTAAATTAAATAAGAATGCAACCATTAGAAAGCTTTAAAAAATGGCTATAAATCCATAACATTTAATTTTATATATGTATAGCTTTTGCACCAATAAAGAATACGCAACTTGGCTTGCTTTTTCATAGCAAAATTTCAAAATTCCCAAAGCCTAAATTTTACATAGCCATTAAAACAGTTGAAAGAGTCAAAACCATTAGAACCTATTTAAATTCTCATCAAAATAGTGGGGTATAATTTTTTTAAAATTTAATTTTAACAAATCCTAAGGCCTAAATCTAAAAGAAAATGCACATAACCTAATATTTTAAGAAAAAAGCACAAAACAACAAGCCCTATTTTCAGAATCAAACCTGCAAAAGCTAAAGCGACAAAACAACTATAGATCTACATCGGAGTAGCCAAAATAGTAGATGGAACTTTATCAAAATTCCATTTTAATCGATCTATTACAGTAGATCTTTAAAAGTAGCCTAAACATCTAAGAAATCAAGAAAACTAAATCACAACAAAATAAAGGAAAAAATAAGTGCAATTGGTTACCTTGGGGAAGTGAAAAATGTGCCTAAACAAAGATAGGCCTAGGAGCCTTTGATAACTCCCTTGAATGCTCATCCATGCTTTACATTATGGTTCTTACTCTTTTCTCCTCTCTATTTTAGTACCATAGTAGGCTTAATGTTGAGAATGAGGGAAATTAGAAGAAGATGGAAGTTCTATGCTAGCTAAAAGGGAGATGAGAGGCTTCCATGTTGAAGATTGGTTGTGGTTGCCACAAGAATCTCTCTGAGATCTCTCCTCCAATGTGCTATGCTAAAAGATAATAATTGTAATCAAAATTTACAAAATTTAACTTATAAAAGCCATCTACAACCTAAATGAAACCCTAGTTGCTATTTCAATGCATCATTACTATAAGTGCACTAAAGAAAAGGGGGGCAAAGTCAAGTTTAGGTTGGTTTTAGGAGGATGAAACAACTTTACTTTCTAAAATTTTAAATTTTTGAATTATGGGCCCCACCTTGCACCTTCCATTTCAGCCAAAATTTGCACCAACACTAAGATTTTTTGCGAATTTTGACACTTAAAACATTATGGAAAACTTGATTTAATACATCAACATTGGGAATGGCATTCCAAATAGTGTAAAATGTCCATTCATTTACAAATTCATTAGCACTACAACATCTTTGTACTTTTAGTAGCCCAAAATTTCCCTTTTTCAACCCCAAGTTTTTAAATTTGGCCAAAACATGAGCAAGGCTAGGCACCCATGGATTTCCACATTCTACAAAGAGTGCCTAGTAGGGAAGAATGATGGTGGCACTCAATCTTACCTCCCAACACTTTTCTAGCACATTCTTGATCCCAAAGTGAATCCCACATGACTTAGAACCTCTCCAGGCATCTATGGGAACCTTGGAACCTCACCAAACCTAATTAAAGCTACTCAAAACTAGTTGAAATCTAGGATTTGATGTATTCCACATTGGGGGAGGCTTCTTCCATGCTAATCCTTTCAGCCTTAGTGTGGTAGATGGGAAGAAGCTAAAAATGATCCAAATTGATGACCTAATGAACATTTCGTAATGCTTTCTGACTCCTAGACCTTGCCAGAACCCTTTGGAGCTTTTGAAAGCTTGAAAATGGGTTAAAATAATAAAAATCTATCATCCCCTTTTCATTCACACTAGTTCCATCATTCAAAACATGGATTAAGGAAGGATATTGAATGAGACACTTAAAATCCTCCAAACTATCAAATCTTGACACCCAACATTGACCATCATTAATGATAACATTGGAGGTTAACATGCATGATCGATTAGCTATTGATCTAGCCTAGATCTGACTTTTTTGGTTTAGGAGAGCTCTTACATGATGAGCCTTGCAACCCTAGCATTGAAACAAGGGGTACCCCATCATAACCCCCAAAATAACCAAATATTAACCTTAGGCACTAATGGCCAATGCCAGCAACCCTATGAGTATTCATGCATAGCTAAATCAATCATAAATGATCAAAAAATATTTCCCCCAATTTTCAACCATAAGCATGGAAGCCCTAGTATGGGAAGAGGTGGGAAAGCTAGAAAATTACTTAGTGATATTTGAAATAGCCAAATTTTGACACCAGAGATTGACCATTGACACTAGCAACTCCAGATGTTGACATGCATGGTCATTTAGCTAATGATTTGACCGAGAGCAAAAATTTTTAGTTTAGAGGACCTCTTGAATGCAAAGCCTTTCATCCCTAGTGTCAAACAAATTGGAGGAAAGCCTTAAAAACCCCCTCACATCCTCCAAAATGACCAAATCTTGACCTTAGGAATTGATGACCAATGCTACCAACATTGTGATCACTCATGCATAGACAAATAAATCATAAATGATCAAAAATTATTTCCACTAAATTTTCCATGCTAAGCATGGAAGACCTAGAATGGAAAATGGGGAGGGGAGCTCAAAAATTCCTTATGACTCTTAAAACAACCAAAATTTGACATTAGGTGTTAATAGTAAACACTGGCAACCTCGGAAACCTGCATGCATGTCCAAAAATGACTAAAAGAGACCAAAAAGATTTCCTACAATTTTTCCACACTAATCATGAAAACCCTAATGTGTAAAAAATGGTGGAGTCCAAAAAATTCCTTAACAACCTTGAAACAATCAAAATTTGACATCAAATGTTAGCAATCGATGCTAATAACCTAGGAAGCCTACATGCATGTCTGAAAACAACCAAAAATGATAAAAAATCTTTCCTCAAACTTTCCATGCTAATAATGGAAGCCCTAGTGTGGAAAAATGGGCCAAAGTTCAAAAAATTCCTTGTATCCCTTCAAATAACCAAATTTTAACATCAAGTAGTAGTAGTTGGTAGTAGCGACCTTAGAAACTTACATGCATGGTCAAAAGTGGTGAAAAAATGATCAAAAAGATTTCCTTCTATTTTTTTGAGCTAAGCATGAAAGCCCCAACATGAAAAAATGGAGGGAAGCCCAAAAACCACTCATTAACATTTAGAAAAGAAAAATCTTGATAACATGCATTAACCATGATAGCCAGCAATCTTGTGAATGCACATGCATTGGAAAAAGTGATCATAAAGCATCAAAAAGCTTTTCCCCCAATTTTCCATGCTGAGCATGGAAGTCCTAAGGTGGAGAAAATGGGGAAAGTCCACAAAACAATTAAAAAACCTTTAAAATAACTAGTTTTGACTCCAAATCCTAATCTTCAACCCTAGCAACCCTAGAGGCTGACATGCATGGTTGATTGAAGTTAAAATTTTGCTAGATCTAAGTTTTATGATATCTCCAAACTAGGAATTTTTCCCTCCATGATTCATAGTGTGAAAATTAAGCAAAAAAACCCATTTAAAGTCCATGAATGCCTTAGAACAACATTAACCAATCTTGTATGTACTCTAGGACCTTGCCAACATCATTTGGAGATTTCAAACATCAAGAAACTAATGTTAGAAGGCCAAATGTTCATTTCCCCTTGTTTTCCATGTTGCGCTCTCCACCCTTAGCATGGAAATAAGGGGAAAAGTTTAGAAAACACTTAGAAACACTCAAAGTTGCCAAAATTTGACAACAAACCATAGTCCTTGACCTTGGCAACTTTGAAAGGTAACATGCATGATTAATTATGATCTGAATTGTCCTAGATCTAAGATACCTTCATCCTCCACATTGAAGTAACTTTCCTAGTGTGGAAAAAAGGGAGAGAAGTTTCTTTTCCACTTTTGAAGGCAAGATGACACTCCTGGAAGTCAAAGATCTTTCCCAAGGAAGCCTAGGACATTATAACCTTACGATTTTGCATGATTGACCTTATTTCAACCTCGAAAACCTATTCCCAAGTTTTTCCTAATTAGGGTAACTCCCCTAGTTTGTAAATAAGGGGAGAATACCTTAGGTTTCCTTAAAAAAAACTTCAAACATGCCCAAAATTAGCCAGAAACTTGCAGAATTGAAGTTTGTAGCACTAGGGGCTTAAACACCTAGTGAAAGTACTACGAAATCACTCTAAATCTATCAAATAAGTTTCCCCTTATTTTTCCACATCAAGAATATTATGCCCAACATGGAAAAATGGGGAAAAGTCATTTAAATAGCTATAGACCCTTAAAATGACCTTAAATTGCCTCAAAATGAAGCTGGGAGATTCATAAGTTCTAGATCTAGAATCCAACCACCTATTTGACCATGTTTGACCTCATTTTTACTTTGATTTTAGTTCCCCATGTTGAACCCCCCTCTTTTCCACCTTGGAAAATGTGGAAACAAGGGGGTAGTTTTCAAAACCTACTTTTTGGCCTTTATAGACCTCTAAAGAGCCCAATTTTGATGGATCTAACTTGCCTTGGCAAGGTCTTGAGAACTCATTTTTGAACTTCTAAGCATCCTAAAACATACTTTTCTTAGTTTCCATACTAAGGGTCCCTGTTTCCATGCTGAGCCCAACATAGAGACCACAAAGCACTTGATTTGTGGGTATAAACAGTCCAGAAACAATCCTAATTAATGCTTGAACTCATCTAATAGCCCTATAGCCTCAAAACATGGCCCAATAAGGCCTAAAACTAGAAAAAACATAATCATTTTTAACCTATATTAGCCAAATTTTATCATGTATAACCTATTTTACTTAAGTTTTGCCTTATTACATAATGTTGACTTGTTTTTTAGACTTATGTTGTCTTGGGAACCTTGTTGAACTTCTATGGCCTTTATAAAACATTATATGTTCTTTTTTTGTCTTATTATAGCTCTATTTGTCTCTATTTGGCCTTTAAATGGTATCAAGTAGTGGGATTTGACCTTCCCTAGCCACCGTTAGACACTATATGACCATGGCCTACTCAGGCCTTAAACTGGCATCATAGTCCACCAAGACTATAAACTAGCATTATGGCCTACTAAGGTCTTAAACTAGAAAAATTGTGGCCTTTATTGATAGTATGTAGCCTTATACTTATCCTTTTTTGACCTTCATGTGATCTTTGTTCACCTCTATTATGCTTTTCCAAATTGACCTTATCTCATTAGTGACCTTGGATGGCTTTGATTACATTAAATCTACATGTACTCTATGGCATTTTAATATTATTTATTCACGTTTACTCAGGTTCCACTTAATATGCTTTTGGTTGACATCTAGGATTAAAGAATGAGTACCTAGGAGCAAATTAGTTTTCCTTTGTATATACATGAACCTCATGGTATATTAAATGGTGTATTAACCCTGATTTCCTAGATCTTGATCTTCAGAGTTTTGTAGATTACATAAACTCAATAAAGAAACCTCTAAAATGGATTCAAAACCTAATTAAAATGCTTGACTTAGAAGTGGAATAAATAACCAATGACTCTTTAGTTGAGATCCCTATCACAACACATAGTGGTGAGGAGAAAATCCTTAAATTAAATTCCTCACTAGAGCCTCAATGTATCCAAGACATCACCAAAGTCTTACAAAAAAAAATTAAGGCATTCACCTAGTCATATGAAGATATGTTAGGACTAGACTTAGGTATATTCCAACACAACACCATATTGGATCCTAGCATTAGATTGGTTATGTAAAAAGTACACACAATTAGACCTTATTTGGCCTTGGTAGTTCACAATAAAATCCTAAAACTCTACCTAGCAAGTTTCATTAGGGTCGTTGATTCACAAAATGGGTATTCAACATATTGTTTGTCCCCAAGAAAAATGGGAGTATCCATATTTTCATTGATTTTCAAGACCTAAATAAATAAAATATTAACGATGACTTCCATTTGCCTAGTATTGATCAACTTATCACTACTACAGCTGGACATGCCTTGTTGTTCTTTATGGATGGGTTCTCAAGATGTAAGAAAATTAGGATCAACCTAGAACATCAATTTAGCATGACCTTTATGACCCCATGGGGGAATTTTTATTATACCATGATGTCCTTTGACCTTAATAATTCTAGAGTAACATACTAAAGAGCCATGACCTATATCTTCAGTGATTACATGTTAAGTTTGCTTAATGATTAGGTAGATGACATAGCCATAAAGTCAAAGATAGTAGATGACCATACTAATAACCTAGATCTTGTGCTTAAGTGATGTCTCAAATATAAGCTTAGGCTCAATCCTAAGAAGTATATCTTCAGTGTCAAGATTGGTAAGATTCTTCGCTTTGTAGTCTTTGAAGTAGGGATATGCATAGATCCTAATAAGGTTAAGGCCATATCCAAATTAGTAGCACCTACCAACCTTAAAGAGCTTCAAGGATTGCAAGGTAGATTATAGTTTATTTATAGGTTTATTTCTAAGCTCATGAATAAGTTATAGCCCATGCAATACTTGCTTAAGAAAGGATTTTACTAGGAGTGGACTACTCAAATGCCAAGAGACCTTTGAAAATCTTAAGTAAGAGTTGACAAAACTATCGATAGTCTATCCTCTACAAGAGGGTAAACCATTTTACATTTATCTTTCCATCTATGATACATCAACTACCTCTCTACTCTATTAGAAACATGATGATGGAGAAAAAAATCCCTGTATACTACCTTAGCCATGTGTTAGTTTCCCACGAGACCTAATACATTGAAGTTGAGAAGTATTGTCTAGCACTAGTCTTCTCTTTGAAGAAATGAAGATACTACCTCTTTAGAAGCCAAGTCAATGTAATTTGCAAGGACAATATACTCAGAACCATAATTACCAACATCTATGAAAGTAGTCATATAGCCCAATGGAAATCCATAACCATAAATTTCAACCTCCATTACATCTCTCAATCCTAAACAAAAGGTTAAGCTATAGCTATACAACTTATAGTTTCACTTTTTGATGACCAAGTAGCCATAGACCTTGATTTCCCTAATGAACATTTTAACATAGTTCCCCAAATGCTTAAGGATTATGAGGAAGTCATGAACTTCAATGGAGATTCAACTGTCCATGAGGCTAGTGCTACAGCCATCATAACATTCCCATCTGGTGACATCCAACCCTTTGCTTATCGCTTAGTGTTTCAATGTACCAAAAACATAGTAGAATATAAGGGTTTAATTATAGGAATGATTGTAGCTCATGACCTAGGAATTAGATGGCTAGTCATCAAATGTAATTCATAACTCGTGGTCAACCAAGTAACCGAAGTCTATCCATGCAAAGCTAATCATTTACAATCTTACTATGAATTAGGAAAGTAATTATTACAAAAATTCATAGATGTTTATTTCCAACACATACCTAGAAATGAAAATGTAAAAGTCAATGCAACTTTAACATTAGCCATTAGTGTAACTCCAGATGTGTTTAGCAAGTTTCCCATCTTAACCATGGACTATGCTACTCCCATCACACAAAATACTGAGAATACCTCTACGGCCGTCATTAAGACTGCTCCTCCCAAGGAGTGGTATGATGATATAAAATTTTCCCTTATGCATGGTGAATCTTCACAATGTCTAGCTACTTAAAAGGATGCCATACGCAAGTAGTCAAAGTAGTATGTCATCATAGGTGATAACACATTATGTTGACAATCCTATGATGGCATACTCCTAAAGTGCTCAGGTAAACCTGAGGCTAGAACAGTCCTAGAAGAGGTTCATGGGGGCATTTTTTGGAGGACATATAGGACCTAGAGTCATTTCCACTATGATTAGATAGTTAGACTACTATTGGTCCCATATGGAAAATGATTTCCTGCAAAAGGTTAAGCAATGTAACACATGCCAACAATATAGCAACTTGATACATGTACCATTGAGTGAGTTAGATACAACCTAGATAACATGGTCATTTCAATGATGAGGTTTGGATATTGTCAAACCTATAACAAATAAGTCTTCCACAAGACATAGCTTCATCATCACTACAACTAAATACTTTACCAAGTGGGTTGAGGCTATTCCCCAAAAGAAAACCACATCTGAACAAGTTTGCAAATTTATCCTAGATAACATTGTAGCTTGTTTTAGCATACCTATGATCATAGTTACAAACAATGGACCTTAATTTAGTAGCCAAGAAACCAAATATTTCTATGAAAACCTAGGCATTAAGCATTTCTTCTTGTTGCCTTACTACCCCTAAGCCAATGGACAAGTAGAAGTAAGCAACAAGACCATCATCAACTTGCTCAAGAAGATGCTCAACAATAAAAAGAATAAGTGTCATGAGTGGCTTGTCCATAAATTATGGACATATACATAGTCTATTGCATGGTTATAGCATTGTTTATGGTTCTGAAACTGTTTTACCTCTTGACTTGTAGGTGTCATTGTTCCAAGTATCCTTGACCAACTTCATCAATGATGAGTAGAGCAAGGAGTTGTAGATGGTAGCCCTAGATTTGGTGGAGGAGTGATGTATGCAAGATTTTTCTTACATTGATCATTATCAATAAAGGTATAATTGACAACATCACCATGACTTTGGCCATGCGCAAGATCAAGGAGAAGGACCTAGTCCTCAAGGCCATTTATAAGCATGCGAACAAAGTCTCAGCCAATAGGTAAGTGTCCTTCCTTGTCATCAAAGCCTATGAGAATAGAGAATTTAGAATACCTAACATGGATGGAAATGAGTTGATCAATTTGTTCAATAATTCTTATTTAAATCCATGGCCGACCATGACCTTAAACTAGCAACCTTGGTAACTTAGATAGCTTGATTCCTATGTGACCTATATGCATTGTAGCATTATAATATGGCATGGTGTTTTGATTTCTTTGTTGATTCCTCTTGGCTTAATCCTCTAGACACAAATAAATAGGGGACACTAAAACACCACAAAACTTTGCATGCTATAATCAATTTTCATCATGAAGCTTTCACCCCATGAAACATGAGGCAACACTTCATTGTAAATGTGAAACTTTTAACCCACAATGGGTAATTTGACATGATTTATACTTTTGGGGCTGAAAAATGCTTCATAAGTGGTCAAATCCTCATTTTTCAAGTGAAAACATTCACCTAATGTTTATATTTGGGATTGGGAGGGTCAAAAATGCCTTTTGGAATGCCAAAAAATGTAATTTGATGGGTTTCATAGTGGGTAATGCATTTTTCTATGCTAGAAACACATGTAGGGGGGTAGATCTCACCAACCCCTAGGGTGGAAGGATGAGGGATTTGAAAACTTTCTCCCCTTCAATGGGAACACAAAATGGAAAACTTGAAAACTTTCCCTAGTGTGGAAAGTTCTCCCCTCAAACTAAAATGTCACCCCATTCCCCCAGCTTGATAAGTTTCCCCCCAACATAGAAACTTTTCCCCTAGCTTGGAAACTTTCCACCCTAGCCTAGAAAAATTTCTCCTAGCTTGAAAATTTTTTTCCTTATCCTAGAAATGTTTCCCTAGTATGGAAAATTCAATCTCCTATCATGGAAGCCACCAAAAGAAAAATTCATCACTGCATGCACTTCAACGTTGACCAACCACTTCAACAAGTAAGGTGGAGAGCTCAGTGTTGAAGATTTATCTCTAGCATGGAAGGTGTATCTAGGTTATTATTTTTAGTAAATGGAATGGCCATGGGGTTAAGTGCTTACTATGTTTATTAACCCCCAAAATTTGGGTTCCCATTTTACAAAAATTTGGTAGCCAATTTGCAACAAAATTACATCAAATTTGTAGCGATTTTGCAGCCAATTTGTAATCTAATCATAGCCAATTTACAGCCCATTTAATGGCCCAAAGATATTATAAAATCCACCCTAAAATACCATTTGGGGCCTCCCCAGAAATTTCTCTTAGGTTAATCAATTTTTTTCCATATAAGTAACATGGTTCCTACAATTTTTTTTGAGGGTTTGACATTTTTTGACAAGGCAATTTTGTATACAAAATTTTTTATAATTTCATGCTTGGGGAATTTTCAAGTACTCAAGAGCCCTTGCAAGTTTCCACACTTTCTTCCTCTTGAACCCCATCATGGAAGCATTGTAGGCTTGAGTGACCCAACTTGTAGATCCGAGGTTGCAATAGTGAAGGGAGATTCAATAGCATTAAGAGTGGCTTTGCACCTAGATTATGGAGCACATCACATTGGATTTAATGGGCTTTGAACTCTTACATAAGTGAACCCCCTTTTTGCTTATCCAAGCATCATTTGTACACATTTCTCAAACTTATTCTTTTCTTTCTTAATAAAGTTTTAGGTTTTGAATTTTCTATTCAAAAATCAATTTTATTTTTTTTTGCATTATTTGGATCTATTTATATTTCCATTTTTTGCATCTCATAAGTCCATAGTTGGGGCACCTTGAATCCCATTTCTTTAGTGCAGGCCCTAGGAATTTGGGGTTGGGGAACTACATGCACCAAGGATCCTTGGTGTTCGTTCCAATAATCGAGGTTTTTGGCCACAACACTTATATCTTTCTTAGTTTGGTAAGCATAAGTGAAACCCAAGGATATGTAAACATGTATGGATGTATACATGCATACCATAATAATTACAAACTATTGTTACATATTTTATTATCTTTGTAATGAATCACTTCTCCTTGATTTTTTGCATTAATGATTGTAATAGTCTTTCTGTGTGTTTGTGTACATGTTTTTTTGATAACTTGTGTGTGTGTGCTTTGTTTGCACTATGGTGGAAATAGCTAATTAGAATATTAATAAATTTGTTAACCAAACATTTTTATGTATTATGATTAAATGTTTAAATAGTTTATGGATAAGAAATATGGTTTAAAATACATGCTAGGAATGTTTTAAAATAATAACAATAATAAATATATGGGAAAATAAAATAATTTCTATTCTATTTCAATAGAGATGCTGAGAAATAAAAGAAAAATAATGGAAAATACACTAAGTTGTGCGTCAAGAGCTAAAATAGGTATGGTGAGATACAAAATAATGCTCATATTGAGGAACTTTACCTATGAATCAAGTTGGAGAAGCCTAATCCATGAATCAGGGATATTGTGTGCAAATACCATAGCTTTATATTTTACTTTTAGATGTGATGCATTTCTCTTTTAGGTTTAAAATAGTATAATATAAGTACCCTCTCCATGGCTATAGAAAGGTATCGTGATGACCTTTCAAGGCTCATAAGATGATGAAAAAATTCACATCGTTGATGACCTAAAAATGAAGGTGCCTTATTTGATTATGTATCATGAACTGTCCTTACCATGAATCTATTTTGAAAACTATTTTCTTGCATATTATGACAATTCTCAATGATAAAGAGATAGATATTATGTTGGAATGTTTTGTAATTATCAAGAGGAATTGAACTTGAGATCTAGCAAAATATGGATTTTGACATGTCAAAAATTGTTGATTTAGGAATTGAACCTGCAACCTGTGAATATACATATTTTGGAGAATTGAACTCATGAATCATTGTTGAAGATAAAGAGAGAACATTAAAAAGAAAGGAAAGAAAACAAATAGTTCCTAAGAAGTTAATTAAAATAAACCATCCATTATCCCTTATTCCACCTACAAATAGGGAAAGGAAAAGAGGCAAAGAAAACACAAAAGGCAAAAGTAGCTAAGTAGAACAAAACAAAAGGGGATATAACAAGGAGTGTGTCTAGGAAGGGAGAGAAGACTATGGCTGATACAAGAGATAGCAAGGACAAAGAAAATAAGTGCTACATAGCAATCCAATATTCTAATAATTCCTCTTAGTATTCAAGATATGTAAGCAAGGAGGTAAAATGGTCCATCTATGTTATGTTTGATAATAGCTAGTAAGGGTTAATTTTCTCAAACTTATCTCTTCTTTCTTTCCTAACCACATTCACAATGCTTGTATAAAATTATCAAGATTGTTATTATAAGCTTATATTGTTGAAACCTTTATTAATTTTTTGGATCTCTCCACCTATCTTGTGCACTCTCACACCAAAATGACCTAGATGAGAGTTGTTTCTATAATGATTCAGAAGCACCCATAATGATTTGGGGCATTTTTGGCAAAAGATTACCAATAGGGATCAAGCATCCATAATATGAGGATTGGTACTATTGGCCAAAAGTGAGAGTATTCTTGGGACCATGGATAATTATGAATGTTTTAAAATTGTTGACTTCCTAGACTTTGGTTGGAATTTGGTTGATAAACCCTCCCCCTTTGAATGCATAAATCTTGGATTTGAATCTTGAATTATACTTTTTATTCCTATATCTTCTCAAGTCTAATTTTGATATATTTCTATAATTTGATGGAGTGGGGGAAAACCTAGGATGCTAATTTATGGTTGTGATATATCTATCCTCTACTATTGAACATATGAATTTCCTAATTAAATGATTAATGGTACACTAGTTACAAGAGTTAAATTCAACTGATCTTGTTTTGTGTGTTGCTAAAAATTATAAAATATTATCATGTGATTGAACAAATATGAGATTATTAACTTATCTACTTTTGTGGTCATTTATTTGGTTTACAAATGTGTAAATTATCCTAATTAGATATTTCTTTTTAGGTTGAATAATAAAATGTTTGATTTTTTTTAATTTGATAAATCTTGCATAGATATTTTACTACGGCTATTTCTTTATAAAATTATCTCTTAATTATTAAAATTAATATTGATTGACCTATTTTAGAGCTAGATCTAGGAATTTTTGATGTTATTTTAATTTTATAAGTTAATGTTACTTGATTATTGTAGAAAGAAAGGCATTTGGGCATTTTCTTCATTCAACTATCTTTCTTTTTGGGGTGCTTTGGGTGCTACCTCTTTCTCTCTATGAATGGGTATTGCAATCTTCCACTCTAAAGTAGTTCTAGAAAAAGGTTAAAGGAGATAGTCAAATAGAAACAAAATATCTAAACCATGATTTCAAGCACAAAACCATGCACATTTTGGTATGTTTCATTAACATCAACCTACCTTATTTAATTGATAGCTTCACTTATAGATATCCAAGAAAGACCACTAAAGGGTTTGAAAAATCAAATGAAATAATTATGTTATATCTTAGTATATTATCAATAAAAAATGTCTAATTATCCTAGCATACATTCATATTGTCCATAGTGATAGATCGATGTAAGGGTTCCATTTTTAAGATTTAAAAAGAAGAGTTGTGACATGAGCATTGTCTAGTTCTACAGTTCACACAAAGGAGATAAAGGAGTGGATGTAATATGATAATTTTAATAGTAATTGAATGAATGAATTTATTTATAATCATTACAATTTTTATTAGATTTTTAGAAATTTAAGGATCAAAATGCCTTTCAATTCCTTGTCAAAAATAACATTATGGTTTAGAATTTATTGTATAGATATTACATTTTTATAAGAAATAAATATAGACTTTACAAATTGATCAAGTATCAATGATCACATTAAAAATAAATTATACAAGTTTTTTTATTGTCACATTATAACACTATCTCAAATGGATAGTCATAACACAAAAGGAAAATACATGTAACTCATCCTTAAGGGCTCCTAATTTACATAATAAACATGCTTTTTTTGCACGACCTCCCACACTTGAAATTTGGATTTTCTATTTCCTCTAGCAACGACCCAAAGAAAAACTACAATAGAATTGATTCTATGTTTGTTTTTTTATTCTTTGGTTCCTTCTATTACTATATTTTCCACACTTCTTTTCAATGTGTAGCTCTATGAATGAGTGTTTCCTTGCTTTAAACTTAGATTTAGGTTTGTTATGGTCATATCTACATAGGTATAGTAGTTGTTTGAAACAAAACCACATCTTGCTAGGTTTTTGATAATTTCATGCTTGTTTTGGACTTTCTACTTTAACAATTTTGATTGGTGGATTGCCTTTACATTTTAAATATATTTTTGTACTGGATTAGTGTATATGATCATGCAAAGCAAGTATGTGATGTAGAGAATTGAAAGATTAAGCTTGGATGTATTGTTTTGCAAATTTCTTGAAATTTTATGATTTTTCTTACAAATTATTTATAAATAAATATGTAATGTATGAAATGATATAGACTTATAGAATATTAGATGTGATGTTCATGAGAATAGCATGATTGACATATTATATTTTATGAGCATGTTGTTGCATGAGTGTTTTTGGGCTAGTTGTAATTAAATATTATCATTTATTATTTTATTAATTAAATTTTAAATGTGAATAAATTTTCTTCCATGAGTCTAATTGAGGTGAAATTAGTGTCATTGGAATTATCTTTTAACATACTTTCTAATGATGGAATTTCTTTTCTCTTTTATCATCTATCATCTTAGAGGTTGTATTAGTGCTAATTTTTACAAAATTATATGTACCTCAAGGAGTATGGTTGTGGTGTGAAATTTTGTTATGTCAAGTTGTGGCATTCTTTTCATAGAATAAGTGTGACTACTAAGTGTGAATATATGTAGTCATGTTATATTTTTTTTTCAATGCATTATGATTTGGACATGTAATGGCTTAAGCTAGCCTAGATTTGTACATATCTTCATAACAATGGTTGTAGTGGTTGTTTCCAAGTAGTGCTAGCATAAGGGTGTGGACCAGCTAGGGATTAGACACACTAGATGTAGGTATGGATTGACCCTCACTATGATGCACTAGTGAGGTTATTGTATTAAGCCTCATCTTGAGAGTGAAAGAGCATAAGTGTGTTCATCCCTATAGTAGGTACGTGGCATAGGTTTGTATGCCACTATAACCAGTCCTTCAAAAGGCTAGGGGTTGTAGGTCATAGGTTGATGAATCTTAACACTAGTTAGGTAAATAAAAGACCTATAATCAATGACTAATTATGAGTACTGATGAAAACATTTTACATGTTACACTAAGTATTCATATGCTAGAAATCACATAGGTAAGGTGTATAAGATGATATCAGTTTTTGAGCATTGATAATATATCTTATGATTGATGTTTGATTATGTGATTCCTATGTTGCTTGATGGTATGAAGTGGGTATGATGACATGGGCATGATAGTAGAGATGCATGCGGTGTGGTGTGATTTATGTATGATTCATTACGTCTAATAGTGATTATATCTATGACTATGTGATAGTCATCTATAAACTTTAGTAAGGATTAAGCCAGTGTTATATGTGATATCGTATGTACATGTGTTGCTTAGAGCATGTGTAAGACTGAAAATTAATGTAGGTTTCCTTGTACCCCATTCTTCTCTTCTAGTATAGCACTTTCTGACCATCTAGTAGCTGAAATGTAAAGGTTTTTCACACAATTTTATACTAACTTCATATAGTTAGAGGTGGAAGCTACAAGGATGTAGGTGAACATTGAGAGAGAGCAAAGGAGAGGGAAATCTTTGAAGATTAATTGATGTATATTTCCTTGTATAGTATTGTGGACTATTCATATTTTTATGAACCTCACAGTATCCTTATGTGGATCATGTTTACATGTTTTTTTGTATGTTATGTGAGAGTATCATAGATTTTTGGTTTATATAGAGACATGAATTTTTATGAATTGATGTATATACTTGATCTTTGGTTCAGAAATGATTTCTGTAAGGTTAGATTATGTGAGAGATATACATTGAGTATCTTATTCTTAATGTATTTTTATTCACTTCTTTCATTGTGTTATTATATTAACAATTCTATGCATCACTTCATGCTAACTAGGGTGTAATAGGGAAAGGTGTTACACCAAATATAGCTATGCAATTATGCATCAACTAATCATGACATATCTGTCACTATTGATTGTATCCACTAGCCTTGACCATGATCATGAAATGTCAGCAAAACTCACTTGCTATATCTATAAGAATAAGAGAGGTTCCTAACATATTACATATAAATCAACAAGCTTACAATTTAGGTGTTTATGACCTATTACATACAAATTACAAACCCAAGGAGTTGACTGCTAGTAGCATACAATATACAAATTAACAAGTGTACTAGCTGAGAAACATTTGAATAATGTAAAATACTATTTTAAGAATATTAACTTTGTATATAACTACTATTTATATAGTAGCATCATCATCAAACCAAATGTTTGAGGATGAAATACAATGCCAACAAGGTAATAGGAAATAGATATTCAAAAATTCTATCAATAATTGATGAAAAAAAAGCCATAGTATTTTCATTTTTAAATCATTAAAACATTATTAAGGAGAAGGTTTAGATTTTGGTTGAACCTATAAATCCATTGAATCTTAAACATTAGCCAACAAAAATGCAAGTCACTTTAAAAGAAAATAATTGTTTAGAAATTTTTAGCAAACATGGAACCATTCTAAGGCTATATATATTCCTTGGGTTTGAGATTTTATGGAAAAGGAATTTAGAATGAATTCTACTCTTGATAATTACCAACCAACCAACCAATGATCTTAGATTTAAGAGTTTTAGATCAATGGACAAATTCCTACCTCTACATTTTCAAAAGCCTGTAGTCCATTCCAAGGGGGTAGTCATTACTTAAAATGTTTCAAAGGAATCAATCCTAGATGTATAGGGAAACAAATTCTTGAGAAGATGAGAGGTAGGGGTAAGGGAAGCTTTTTCTAGAGGTAAGCCTTAATGAAAATGAAGACAGAAATCATGTTGAATTATTCACAAGAGATGCATAAAAATTTTAGCACTCCAAATTTCCTCTGGAAAGCTGCCTAGATAGGGAATTGAAAAAGAAAAGAAGTGCATGACCCTCTCACTTAATAAGAGATACATTATAATTTTAGCACTTCCAATTTCCTTTTGCAAATTACCTAGATAGAGAACTAGAAAGGAAAAGAAGTGTGTGATCCGCTTACTATAGGAAGAAGGAGGTAATTGTTGCTTTGTGAAACTAGCCTCACTCAGTCTCCTTTACTCTGAGATATGAGATCCTTTACATCAACCACTCTCTTCAAAGGAATGTCTCATATCAACTTGCCACTTGAGTAGGATGTGCTTTCAATGAATTTTGGAATAGCTGTTGATTTAGACTACATTACATTATAAAGTCAATGCCAATGTGGGATAAACATGGGTCACTTATAACACTATTACAATTGTCTTTTACTAAATGAGTTTGACATAAACTCAATCACCACAAGTGATACAAAGTTATCTTTAGATACATCCACTAAAATTGGAATGATATACAATTACATCGAATCTATAAGTTAATTAGAAATAGCATTTACAAGAGGACATAAATTTTAAAAAATACTCATCTATCCATTACTATTACTTCATAATTTTTTCATCTCCGATTTACAATGAAGAAGATAATAGTTTGATTATTAAATTTTGGTTTTAAATTCCTTTTATAATTATAGTATTAAATTTTCACTTCTTTCAATATATATATAATAACTTAACATAGCTAATGAATTCTACTTTAATTATCAAAAATCACCATACATATTACTTTTTGAATATCGTTTTCTATTACTTAATATTCAAAAATGTTTTAAAATAAATAATGAGGTGTTCACCTAATGGTAAGACACTTGATTTGGAAACTCCAGGTCATGGGTTCAATTCTAGTGGGAAATGCTGGGTTATACAAAGTTTTAATTGGACTATATATCTTGGGCTATAGCTATGTTTCACTTATTTCATACTACAACATAAATGTTTCAAAATAGTCAATCAGAGGTTGCTTAAATGCTTAAACCATTTTTTGACAAGGATTTGCAAAGAAGATCAAACATTGTCAATTTGAGTAATAATGAGATGTTAGCCTACTGGTAAGACATGTGATTTGGAAGCTCTAGGTCATGCACATGATTTCGATGGGCAATGCTATGTTATATGAAGTTCTAGTTAGATTATATATCTTTAGGTGTACCTAGAGCAAGGTCACATCGATTTTCTTTAACCCTTTAAATACACAAAATCTGGAAAAGACACACACCAAATAATTGCTGGAAAAAGGAAACTATCTATCTCTTATTAAATTAAAGAATATACAATTACAATAGATTTACAAACTCCAAATCAAAAATCACAACTCTTACACGCTCAACAATATTATAGAGCATGAGGTTTTACAATCTCACAATGATTATCCTTAATGCAAGGCTCAATCAAACCAAATCTTATAACAAAAATCTAAGATCCAACACATAGAGAGAGAGCTATGACCACAATCACACACATAGATCTAACCATAGAGATTCACACCATTCATATGCAATCTCTCTCTCTCTCTCTCTCTCTCTCTTGTATTGTACTAGCTTCTAGGTTGCTTCTCTTATGTGTAGTCACAACTTGCAATCCAACCGCTACATTTATCCCAAACAAAGAGATAAAAATCCAAACCCAATTTTCCCAAATTAATCTCCATTTTCATATATGACATATCAAATTTTATCTTATAATGTATATTTTTCCCTTTTCCCCCCTTTCTTCTTACAACAAAGATGTCATTTTTATTTGTAGCTTGTATTAAAGACATCTCTCTAGCTCCTTGAACCTATAAATAAATCACTTTTAGGGATGGAAAAGGGCATGGAAGAGATTTCCCTATACCAATACCTATGTTTCATATATTTCAAGTTACAATATACTTGAGGCATTGCTATATGTTTCTGTAATTCTTCTAATGTATCATGTTGGTTGTATGTCTTTGGTGTACTTCTAGTTAAATTCTAGTATTTAGAATCTTGATTTAAAAATTCTAAGTCATAGGTTTAATTCTAGTAGGCAATGTTAAGATATAAAAGTTCTAATTAGATTATACTATGGTTCTAACACCACCAAATTCTTTTAAATTATTAATTATAAATTGCTCAAGTGATTAGCTCATTGTCTTGTTAGATAAGAGGTTATCAATTCAAATCATACTTAAGGGATTTTTATATTCCTCTATAATTTTTCTAATGTATGTGGGGTTAAGTATTTATAAGTGACCTCTCTTCAGGTATTAAATATTAGATCTTTAAAGATGTTATTTTTCAACTACAACTTCAACTAAAAAAATCTTCTATTTAAAGCTAAATAATTTATTTATTTTCTACAACATAATTTGTTTTTTGTTTTTGAGGCTCAATGATGGAAAGATTTCATATTTTGTCTCTATTTGTTCATTATTTTCTAATTCGTGTATGTTTTTTATTTCTAGAGAGAGTTTTCTCCTTCTCTTTATAATAAACCCTATACTAAGAAGTGAAAACCCATGAGGGCACTTCTGAAAAAGAGAAATTCCTAATCTTTTCTCTATCTTAGAGGAGAGATTTTTCAAGATTGATTAAAAAAATAAAAACCTATAATGGCATCCTCAAAACTATTGGGCTTTTTCTTGATAATGTATATTTGATGAAAAGGAAATTAGTCAACTACATCAATGTAACTCTTCTTGCATCAACATAGTCATCATAATTGTTTATATAAATGCACATACCTACCATATTTATGACATATTTTCATCATTTTTTAGGTAAAATCTTGTAGTTTTCTTTCATAAAAGTTTGAATATTTTTTCCTCAAGTGCCTACAGTGTGGATTAAGTAGATTATACATAGTTTTATTTCAGTGTATTATGTACTTATACACATTGACATGATAGTAATAAAACTGAGATTCATTTCATCCATTACAGCACTTAACTAATAGTTTAATTTATTTATTGCAATTTATCTTAAATGTTTATTTACAATTTATGTAATTTGTTAAATATTTTATTTCGTTACACTTAGTGAATTCACATGAGCATGACCATTTTTAATCATAGAGACATATTAACACTTGGTAATCCTCATAGTGAATCACTTGGTACACTAACTAGCGTAACACTTAGCAACCCAACAACATCTGTACATGTTCAGGATGCATACGTAAATCATAAAATATTACTCCATGCTTATGCTAGTTAAGATTTACCTTATGCACTTAGATTAAATAGGTTAATATTTTAATATTTTAATCATTTTAATAATGAAAAATACAATCATATGCATTGCTCATGCTTAACTATATAACTTTCAGCTTACACAAGTGTGATTGGAAAGGCAATAATTAGCATCTTAGCACTTGGCTATCCAAGACATCCAAATAGTATTAAGCACATAGAATTCAACTAGATCAAGTTTGAACACTTGTGATTTGTATGGTTGGATGTAGGTTTACTCTGCTACTCATCAATATTATTATTCATTTTTTGGGGATCTAAACCTCTCTCCTTTCCTACTGTCCCACCCCTCCACCCACACCAAAGAAAAGAAAAGAAATTATTAAAGGGATGTTAAAACTCAAAATAATCTTTACGTTCTACCTAAGTTCTATAGTTATATTAAGGTATCATGTTGGCTATATGTATTAGGGGTATAAGTAGCACTAGTAGTATGGCCCTTAGCCTGGTAACCCCAAGTTACAGGTTCAATTCTACTAGGTAGTGTTGCATTATAAACTTATATAAAATCTTGGAGTGTACCTATGCTTCAATTATTTTCAGTTCTATATGTATTATAGGTATATATAGTGAAAAAAGGTTTAAGTTTCAACATGTTAAAGTAGGGTATAGTTGAAGAGGTTGAAAATTAAAATTTTGTTATCGTGATTATAGGCTTACCTAACTTTTGGGCTTAGCCTATTATATTAAGAATACACCTCAAATTGCAACCTAACAAATACAATTTTAAAATAAGTTTATTTACAGTCTATGGTTACTAAAAGTCTACTCTTTATAACTTTTACTTGAAGTTACTCTGCTATTAGTCTAGTATGGCATAGAACATATAAAAAATACTTATCCTTTGTAGGTTGAAGAGGGCTATGTTGTAAGGCTTCATTTTCTGTTCTATTAACAAAAACTACATAGTACATTAAATTTTTTATAATTATTTTCCTAAGCTTCAATATATGATGAAACTGAAAATTTCATTTTTTTGTTTGATGCATTAGCACATATGCATGGACATATGATGAGTGGTAGAGTAGACCTTACACCCAACCATCCAAATCATGTTCATTCATGTGCAATCAAATTGAGTTTTACAGACTAGTACTAGTATTATTATTTAGATAGCTAAGAATTACATCATTGATCATTGTCTTTCCAATCATAGTTATGTGGGCTAGTTTATATAGATAAGTATGATTGATGCATGTCACATCCCAAAAAATATACTTAACATAAACCAAGTCTAAGTCATTAATATCTTATAACTTGGACATGTGACATCATAATACTTACATCTTAAGAAAATAATCACCATAAACATTATAAAACATAACCAAAGTGCATGGTAAAGTTCAAAACTACACATCAGAGTACTTAAAGTAGCAATTTGATAACCATAAAAACATAATCCATAAATAAATCTCTTGACATGACAAATCTATATTCTCAAATGAGAAAGTTGAGCATATTCATCATTCCATAAGCTCTAATACATAATAATCAATATGATATAAATCTAAAATTGAAACTAAATCTAAAATGAAGAAAGAACTTCATTGATCAAAATTCCTAGAAAAATCCCATGGGGTTCACCTACCCTATCATTATTTATTAAGAAACTAGTAATAGGACAATCATAGGTTATGTGAGTAGACATCAAATGGCTAACACTTTCCCCTCAATGCTTGTCAATTTTCATAGCCTATGCACAATCATAGATGATATGGAGCAAGCATGATAGTCAATCTTATCCTTCATAATGGCTATTCATTAATAAACAAACCTAGCTACCAAATGTACAATCATAGGCAATGTGGATCATGCTCTAAAGGTTAACCTAGAATCCCCATAATGTTTATCCATTCATCCTTTTAAAAGCATGTTAAGAAATTGACATACTAGAAAATGCATGTTACATGACATTAGACATCAGAAATAGCTCAAAGGAAATAAGAATGATACAAAAAAGGTTAAGATTGATGACCATAAGTCAACTATGAGTTGACCATGATTCATGGTGTATAATGGAAAATTAACCATGAATCGTGGTTAGGTTATGGTTAAGATCATGACTTGTCCATAACTCCTGGAATTTATTGCAACATATTTCATCTTACCCTAATCTGTGGTGT
>MNCI01003454.1:500-13472 GCA_015680685.1 Gnetum montanum | reverse complement strand
TTGCTAATAGTGCACATTAGAATTTTTGTAATCTCCTAATTAGTGGCTTCAGCTTAACCATTGGCTTGACGGTGATAAGGTGTTGTGAGTTTGTGCTCAAACCCCACATGTTGCATAAGTTTTCAAAAAGTGGCACCTATGAAATGAGCTCCATTGTTAGAGATAAATGCATGAGAAATCTCTAGGAATGCTACCTCCTTTCTGGTGCATTTGGAGGAAGGCAAAGGAGCAATTGTATTGGTGATGCAGCACCAAGGGTAGGAGACTATTGTTGAAGTAGTCACTAACTAAATTGCTAAAACACTTAATGCACCTACAATATCTATACCAGATGTATTTGTACTTTAAGATATGTAGACATCCATAGGCACTGTCAATAGAAGATTAAATGCAACCTAGCACAAAAAGTTGCTAGACTGACTAGTGGAGATTGGCTAATCGCTTCTAAAAATCTTTGATTTCCCAAATAACATTACTGCAACCTAGTTGGAGCTATTAGAAGTAAAGGGCAAGTGCATCATCTTGATGGGGCAACATGAAATGGCCCAAGAACAAAACCAATGCTTGGCGATGGAAATTGCTAAACTACGTGCCTATTTTGTTGATCCCACACTACTCGATCCAATGATCACTAGAGATGAAGCTTTTCAATAGTATCAAGAATGATTCAGAAAAGCTAAGGAGGAAATAGTTATGGTCATCTTCAACTAGTCCATAGTAGAAGCAAAAACCTACTCGATTCAAAAAGGACTTGGTTCAAATGCAATAAGAAAATGAATCATTCACCGCTGAAAATAATCACTTGCATAATTTTGATGCATAGAAACAACAAATTTAGGAATTCATTTATCAATAATAGGAGCAACTTGCTATGGTAAATACTAAGTTGAGCAAATTAGCCACAAAGAATTGAAATCTATTTATGAAGGAACTCTAAGCCTTACGCCAAAAGTCTACCATTGAGATCGCCACATGGAAGAATGAGGCTCTTAAGTTTAAAAGAGTTAAAAATCACTATATAGATCAGGTTGGCTTGCAGAAGGAGGTAAATGAGAAACATATTCAAATGACTAAGGCAAAAGTAAATGAAGCCCTCCAAAAACTCTAACAAGAAAGAAAAGTGTGGCAGCCCATCATTGATGGGATTGATGCCTATAACAACGCACAGATCCACCTAAAGGAGTTGTAGATTGAAGAAATGATAGAATATATGGAATTGCTAATTGATTTGTAAATATGGCAATGCTAATTGCTAGACGACCATGGTTAGAATTGGAAAAACAAGTTGCTAGCTCATACTTATTATACAAGACCAAGTTCAAGCACCATAAAGACACCAAGTAGAAGCTTGAGATAGCAAATGTTAAACTCGAAGTTCTCAGGGCATGATTCACAAATCAATGATCAACTACTGAGAACTTGGCCAAGAGAATGAATGATTACTAGGAGCTGAAAGACATAGTTAACGTGTTCAACATTGACCGCAAACAATTTGCTACCTAGTTTATTGATGCTAAGGAGTTATTTTCAACGATTCCCTGTCCTTGGGATGTGCCCATTCGTGCCCATATTAGAGAAGCTATGTGGATGGTGCATGATCCCAGAAGTAAGGAGGAGAAAATAAAGGCATTGTTGGATGCCTTGCACCTCCCACTAGAAGTTGCAATAATAGTAGGACAACCATAGCCACCTCAGCTGCTGCACATGCCTAAAGCCAGTGAAGATCTCTTAGAACCTCAAGAGCCACCACATCCTAGGATTGTTTGACCTTCTCCACCAACTTCATGTCATAAAAGAAAGTTCTATCCAATTTTAAAGAGTCATGTCATGGTGTTTAATTTTGTGTCATGAGCACCACAATTTTTGTAATGTGTTGATTTGTACACTTGAGCACACAGTTTTTTCAAGTTAGTTTGTTGTTTGTTTTGTTAAGAGTTAATCAATAATCCCATACCTTTCCAATTTTGTAAAGGAACTCAAGGATGAGTTTTCATTTAGTCATGGGGCTATGATGGATCATGATTGGCTACATTGACGAGGCCTCGTTGACATGGCCCCATCAATTAGGCCTCGTCAATGTAGCTCCGTTGATGCATCATTTGTTGTGTTAACATGGCCCCATCAATGTAGGACCCATTTTTTTGCTATAAATACATGCCCACCAACTACATTTATGGCATCAGATTCATAGTAGTAGTAGAGTTCTTGTAGTTTTTCTATTTGAAAGTTGGAATATTTTTCCTGAGTGCTTATAGCAACAGTCATTAAGTGTATGAATCCTTATTCAAGCATTGTTGTACTTGAGCACGATAGTGTGTGTAGCAATAAATATGAACCTTTTGATAAAACTTGCAAAATTCTAGATAGTTTAGATATTTATTTATGCCTTCAATGTTTTCAATTATTTAATCAATATTTTCTAGTAATTAAGCTAATAAGGTAATTAAGCAAAATAAGCTAGATAGATTAATTACATAAGTACGACTGCTTCGAGTGTAACACGCATCTGCTTGGTAATCCCAGCAACGTTATTACTTGGTGTGCCTAGCAGCATAGCGCTTGGTAACCTAGTAGTGGATACGTGGGTTTAGAACATGTACGGAGAGTGGGACTGAAAGCCTACGTTAGGACTAGTTAGAGACTAGTTAATTAGTTAAATTAAATTAGTTAATCCAATTAATTTATCTCTCTTTAAATACCAAAACCATAAAACATAAAATGATAAAATTCATATGCCTTGATTACACTTAACCATACCTTTGTACTTCACAAGTGTAATTGGAAAGACAATGAATGACCTCAAGGCAAGATTCACTTTTTAGAAGACTAGTGCACTGGAAATGATAAAGTCCACGGAATTCGACCAAATTATGCATGAATGCTTTGTAATTCATATGGTTGGGCATAGGGGTACCTCACCGCTCATCACCATAGATTGGATTTTTTGAAGTAAGAGAGTCTTTTTCATGTGATTCTTTTATACCCTTAGTGTAGACAATAATCATTTACTCTATTTTTTTTTACAAAGTAAGAGATATATTTGTTAGAATACTAGTTTAGTTGTATATTTATAATATATATCTATAATTTCGTAGAGAAAATCTTACAAAAACTGAGTTGAATCATAGTTCTATTGTATTGAAAATTATCCAAGTTGTTTTACCGAATTCAATGTATTCCACAATAATTTTAGTCAAATCATTGCAATTACATGATGAGAAAGATAATTAATTCCAATTTTAATAATAAATCTTACCATAAAATATTTTTCAATTCTCATGGATTATCATTTTCAACGCATGCTCCTCTTGCCCTTTCAAATTTCATACCTTGTGCATTGTAATACGAAGACATAAACATAGAAGCTACATATTCACTTAGAGAAAACAGATTGATGTTATGAATGAAATATTTTTTAGCATTGCTTATAGGCTTTCCCTAGAGTATTGTGGATAGAATATTATTTAGTGTTACTAATAGGCTTTCCCTAAGTATTGTAGACATAATATTATTTAGTGTTATCAATTTATGATTAGTGAATGCATTATTAGTAATTAAAACATCTTGAACATGTTGTCTATTCTAAATATTTAATATGTAATTGCCAATAGATAAAATTCCTTGATATTTTTAGTATGAAGAACTATTTGAAAAATATCTAAATCAATAATAGGTTTTTGTAAGACCTTAGGAATAAATATTTGTTTCCCCTTAATCATTAAAAAATTCTTTGAAATTAATTTGACTAGAACCTTCCTCAATGATACATTTTGTTAAATAAAAGTAAAAGGAAAGGGTGGGCTACATGTTCAAACATTAGTAGAAGAAATCATTGTAGGATCTGCAACATTTGTAAAGAAAACCTTAGCAAGATCTACAACATTTGTAGAAGAAACATTGATAGTATTTGTGGTAGCTTGGTGATGATATGCTTGCATAGCCTTTTTTCATGGCATAAAGGACATGAATCAAATATATGATCCTCTCAATGACAATAGTGACATGACTTTAGAATATTGTAATAAACAACATTCTATACATAATCAATTCCACTAGCACACAAAAAAATTTCTTGCTTAAGCGATTCAAGATCCATCTCAATCATATATTGAATTCTATAAAAATCACTAGCTATAGCTAGGATTTCAAAATGCTTGATTGGTCCAATTTTAAAGATAATATCCCGTTCAACCTTTTCAAAAATTAATGAAAGATTCAGCAATTCAACAAAACAAGGAATCCTTCAAATTTTAGAAGATGCTAAATTAAAAGAAAGAGTCCACTTTTGAATAATTATTAAGGCATGACAATTATTGAAATTACCAATATTAAGGGCCTTAGAAAATATGGTTGAATCAATAAATTCTACAAATAAAAATGAATTTAGATATACATTGCATTGATTCACAAATCATGTAATGAGTAAGAGTATATATGCTATATGCTAAATAAAGCTTTATAACATAGCATTGCCCAACAAAGTCGAATCCATAACTTGAAACTTTCAAATCAAAAGTTTTACCACTAGTCCATGAGATGTTAAGTTGTCATATTGTTAAGTCTTAGTTAAGGAAAGGAAATTGTTAAGCCTTAGTTTGTTACATTGTTAGTTGTTAGATTTAGAGAGGGGCACGAGGTTGGTGGCTAGCATGTATAGGGAATATATGTGTAGGTTGCTATATTATTAGAATGGGATGAAGGTTGTAGTTGCAATAGTAAGGGTATATAGCCTATATACAGGTATAGTTGTTAGGGAGGGGGAGGGGGTAATGAGGTATAGTTGTTAGTGTAATTTTTAAGTTGGTAGAGGGGTAGAAGGTTAATTTTAAGTTAGTAGAGGGGATTGTAGTTAGTAAAAAAATAGTTAATATAGGAGGTAGCATGTTAGGAGGTTAGTTTTTTAAGAGATAGTAGTAAAACTATATAGGTTATATAATGTAGTACAAATATATTAGAGGGTATTAGGGTCCATACGATATTTAGGTTAATAGAAACAATTCATAAAACATTAATTTCAAAGTAATATGTATTTTGGCATTTCATTCAAGGAGTAACTTCATTCAAAAGTCAAAAATAAGCGTTAACCCTTTGGCCCTCTTGCCAATTATAAGGTGCTTATTTCTTATACTACGGTTAAACCTAAATGCATTCATTTAAAAAGAGCTTAGGTTTCATCTACTGGTCCTCGAGGACTGCTTTACAGAATGAACATTAAAGCTCTGAATAATGACCCTATACAAACAGTAGAATATTAACACAAAGGTTTTTCTAAAAATCATCACATGCATTATTGACTTGTCACACGGCGTAACCGACCAATCACAGAAAAATAAAAAAATTAACAAACGTAGGTTTCGCCTTGCACGAATAGTTAGACAATTACCTGTGCGTCAAATCATTATCGCCATGTGTACAAGTTTCCTCATTTGGTTGGTATAATCACGTAAAATAAACAAATGGGTTGTACGTCATTCCTTACGTATTTGACTTTTTTGTAGACTAAATTGAATGGTTGGATAATTTATTTTATTTTATTTCCACGTGGCGTGTGCAGTGTCATTTTTATCAAGTGATCCAAATATTTCACTCATGCAGCTCACCAGCCCCAGCACGAATTTACAGAGCCCGGATTCTCCTTCACTTAAACAGATCGAATCGTAAAAAGTCTAGTTTGAATTATTAGATTCAAAATGCGTGCATCGTCTTAGTACTATCAAGCTTTTTACCGCACATAATTCAAGCAAGCTAAATATTTGAAAATATTATGGCAATTTGAATCTGTTAATATGAAATCGGACTTTCCCATGCCAAATGAATCATCTACTACGGCTACCATTCAACAGGATAAACTTACCAGTGAAATGTACCTGTCTTTCTTTTCACGTGCTTTAACTTTTTGAGTTCCTTTTCTAACGCAGTACGCATCATGTGATTTACTTTTTATCAGCAGCTTGAAGTAGTTGTCTGAGCTACAAGAAAAAGATCAAGTTTTCAAAGTTCAAAAGAATGTTAGCAACCACGGAAACTTTGTCATGGGAGACCGAGTCAAAAAAGTCGATAAGATCTATCCTTTCAAAAGTTAGTGAACTAATCCTATGATTTGATATGATAGATCGAAGTTATATAATATGTGTTTGTGAAACCAGAATTTGCATAGTTTATCCAATCATGTTTCTAAAATCTTTCTGTTGATACTGGGAGAGATGATGCCGGTGAACAGAGATTACTTTATAGTATATCCCCAAAAATGTGGAATATGGATTCTGATTTGGAGCTTGATATTTCAGAGAAAGATCAGGTTTAAGGATTTCTGTCACTACACAGATCAAGCCATAGATAATGAGGTGCTGAATGATCATTGGAGAATTGAACACAGCCTCATGTTAATCAAGTTTTTTGGGTTCATAACCAAGCCTCTTGGCCTTTTTGGGATTTGTGTAGAGTTCTTTGTCAATCTTCTGGCTCTAAATAGAGGTCTTCTTGGAACCTTCACTAAACTTGTGGCTGGTAACTTGAAATGTTTTGTGTTTTTTTACGGGTGGATTTATTATCAATAGTTTGCATGAGAATTGAAAATATTGGTGATTTGAAATTATGAATTAATGGCTGGTATTAGGAAGCATCGAGATCCCCAAAGCAGGAACTGGAAGGTTTCTTAGCATCCTTGGCTATTTGGAACGTCGAACGGATTTGTTATATGGAGATTCCTACGATTGTAGGAATGCTTGCGGTGCAGGAGATAAATTCTATGTAGATCTCTGTGCCATGGCATCAAATGTTGCTTACGAAAATGAGATTGTTATAACAAACAGGGTCAACACACAGTGGAAGGTATACGTTCCAGTTCCACATAATAACATTAATCATATCTTGAGGACTGAGGAAATGCTTGTCCAGTTAAAACCAAGCTATTTTACAACACCATTTCATATCTACTTTGAGAATCCTAAGTTACAGGCTTGTGTCTTGCTGTCCTTGTAATGGAACCAAACAGGGACAATTTTTTCCCTAGTGATAGGTGAATTTATTTACCAACTGTCACCGTACTCAGTATTTTAGGTTTCTTATGCTATCACATGTTTCAAACTATTAGTTTTCTCTGCGGTCATCTGCTAATCATACTGCATATTTCTGCAGATGCACTTTGTCAAGTTTTTTGATTTGTGGAACGGTATGAACTATGAAGTGTCCGTATGGATTTTCAATTTTTTATCTTTTCTTTCTTCGAAAGTTTCCTGGGCATCAGAAGTTCATTTATTAAACTCTGCTTTGTTTTTTTTCCAATGCCCAGATTATTTGAAGGATAATTCTACACATGCCGTGATGTTCTGCGATAAAGAAGTAGATGCCAACATAATTGTTTTGGCCTTCAGAGGTACCGAACCTTTCAATGGAGTAAATTGGCAAGTAGATGCCGATTTTTCGTGGTACAAAATACGAGGTGTAGGGAAGGTTCATTTGGGTTTTATGGAAGCCTTGGGCGTGGCAAACAGAA
Source organism: Gnetum montanum (assembly GCA_015680685.1). NCBI lineage: Eukaryota > Viridiplantae > Streptophyta > Gnetopsida > Gnetales > Gnetaceae > Gnetum > Gnetum montanum. The sequence goes on along the minus strand of MNCI01003454.1, from coordinate 5,977 downwards.
ACAAAATAGTAGACTTTTCAAAACATGTCCAAGAAGATCCATCGGAAAATGCTGAGAAATATTTGGCATACCCCACTCTTGTACAGGAATTGCAGAAACTGTTTGCAGCCCACAAAAATGCAAAACTTTTGATCACAGGCCACAGTCTGGGAGGGGCATTAGCAGTTCTGTTCAGTGCTTTGCTAATCATGGAGAAGCAGAATGAATTCATGGAGAGGCTCATGGGTGTATACACATATGGACAACCAAGGGTTGGGGATGCAGATTTTGGGAATTTCATGAATTCGCATCTGAGTCACCCACATCCAAAATATTTCAGAATTGTCTACTGCAATGACATGGTGCCAAGATTGCCACCTGATGATAAATTACTACAATTCAAGCATTTTGGAACGTGCCTGTATTACAGCAGCATCTACCGTGAACAGGTAAGAAATTCTAATCTGCGAGCTTCACCCCAGAACAATTTATCTGTAATTTGACTAATTTCATTTCAATTTCTGGAATTCTTTTCTGTTGGTTGAATGCTGGTGTGTATGTGCAGAATCTGGCTGAGGCTCCAAATAGGAATTTCTCTGCACGTTACTTTATACCAATTCGGATCAACGCTGTATGGGAGAGTCTGATGTGTATAATTTTGCCATGGATCACGGGTCCTGATTACATAGAAACACGACTGTGTATGGCAATTAGAATATTGATGGGTCCTCTAATCCCAGGAGCCGTTTCCCATTGTCTTGTTAACTACATTAATGCTGTCAGGCTTGGTCCATCAGTGCTCCAACCTTAGCAATCTTCTATGGGTATACACTAATCTATGGATATATTCAAGATCTATGTAACTTTTCAACCAAGTATAGAGCGTATAAAGGAATAATGTGAATGTGAATTTTCTGTGTGCTCCTAAAGAAATCTTGATCTAGGGTCATTTTCTTTAACATGGATGAAAAAAGACTCAAAAAAAAACATGTAACAACCTTTGAAACCCTTCAGTCAATAATGCTTTTCCAGAAGCAGCCTAGGATCATAAATTCCGAGATTTCCGTCGTATCTCAATTCTGAATCCTATGTGATAATGTGGTATTGCTTTCTTTTCTTGCACATTTATAAACCATAATACCATGCTGTTCTGGTAATCCTTTTTGGCCTGGTGCAGCTTCGGAGCACACGGTAACGTTTCCGGTCAAAGTTTGGATATCATGGGAAAAATGAATGCATTACTAATCGTTTGCATGGACAATGTTGAAAAAGTCTGGACGTTTATGACCATTTTTGTAGACTCATACGGGCATATATGGTTAACCATCTTCATCCGGATACTGCCCGATTGGTGCTGCTGGACCATTACTGCCCAGCTGTCTGATTACCATAAATCAGAAAAGAAAATGTTGTTTTAAGAAAATTGTTTTCCACATTTTGTTGGCTTAATGGTAAGATAGTTTTCCAAGGTTCAAGGTTCAATTCTATTTTTGTTTACCAATGATGAGTGGCGAGGTACCCCTACACTCAACCATACGAATATCACTATCACGCACGATCCGGTCGAACTCCGCCACTGTCTTCCCACTTGGACTAGTATTAGCTTTGTCACGTATAGTATGGTTTAGTCCAAAGTGAGGTGTATAATGTGTTCCTACACTATGCTACTCCTGGGTATGATGGTAAATAATATTAACTAACCTAGGAAAGAAAGAGAGAGAGAGGGTAAGAGAGAATCTAAACTAGCCTAAGTGCGATGAACATCCATTCCTTAATCATCCGTACACATCTTGGACCTCGTGCACAACTACCACTGGATTACCAAGCGCATGGCCTAAGTATGCTACTGAGTTACCAAGTAGTCACACTTGAATGCTCGTGATTAAGTTGTACTCATTCCACGTTACTAGGAGATAAGGGTAAAGAGATATTAACTAGGAAAGTAGTAAATAACAATTAAGTTAAGTGGATGCTACAATGATGAAGTAATCTTGATCTTTATTGCTGGTCATGTGCACGTCCAAGTATGTCACACTCGAATAAGGATGTCGTACAATTATAATCACCACACTGCGGGCATACACTGGAAGAGAAGGGTTGAGAGGAAAAATTGATGTAAAAAAGAAACTTAAACTTAATGACTCTAAAAACTGCCTACCAGATCTATCTACCTCTTATTTATAGATGAGGAGACAGGTTGCGATATCACGGCCAACAAAATGATAACTCATCATACCCCCACGACTGAATGAAAACTCGTCCTCGAGTTACAATGAGAACAAGCTCCATTGATTACACAATAGATATGTATGGGATTATTGACTGGTGAGAATGGGTTCATGCCACAATGTGGGATTAGAACAAAATTGAGACACAACACAAAGAATGAGAAAGAAAATCCTATAGCTACAAAATTGATGAAACTCATGTAGTTCTTGGTAGCGGTGGCTCCTCCATGGGTGCCTTTCCCTTGTCTTGTGTTCCAGGTCTTGGGACTTGATGGTGTTGAAGTATGGCCTGGAGTTTCTCCTCTTCGATTTGAAGGTCCTGTGCTGTCCATGCTAATGTTCCGATATTTAATGGAGTTGGCACCTCCCATGGGTAGGGTAGTTGTGAAAACATTTTGTTTGCCTTGACATACCAAGCAGCAAACACCCACTATTCCTCCTCGTAGACTTTGGCTTTGTCTCTGTATTCTTGAAAATCTGCAAGCTATCGAGCCAAGTTTGTTGCGACACCTTTTTGTCCTTTGTAGCTTACTTTAGCCACCGCAAGTTTAGAATTTGCAATCTCTAATTTTTGCAATATCTTCTTGTGTTTTGCAAATTCTATTTCATATTTGATGTAGGTGGTGGCTACCTATTGCTCAAGCTCTGTTCTCAGGCATCCTACTATTAACATAGCAAGGCTGGCATACTACAAGTTTGCCAATTCCATGTATTTTGTAAGGTCTTGGATCTACAGGTCCTAGTTCTTAACTTCTGCCTGATGGGGGAATGCATATGTGTTCAATATGGCCCACCAGTTAGTGTGTTGAGCACTGATAGTGTTGATGTGGGCCTTGGCCATATGGATCTCCTTATCAATGATCTGTTTATACATCCCCACCTAGTCCTGGAAGTGCTCCTTTAGGTTTTCATGTCATTTAGCCTCATTCTACCACACACTTATCTCAATAGCCATCTTCTAGCATATGGTGTGTACCTCCTCCGTTGAGAGGGTTCGATTTTCCCTAGCTAAACAGTTCATGTCCTAGTTGACCTGGATGAGTTGTTCTAGTAATTGCTGAAAATGTTCTTCGAGAACATTCTTTTGCTTTTCCATATAGGTCAACCAAAGGTTGTCAGCAACAAGCTGTTTATTTTTCTTTTGTAAGGCCTTGAGTGCCTTGGTATGTGCATAAGTTTGTGCTTGTGCTGCAGAGGCATCCCAAACAGCCTTTTTTTTTTCTACTGCCACCTTCTTATTCTCCGTCAGTAGTTTGTTCAGTTGCTTAGTTTTGAAAGTGTCCAATTGGTCTGCAAGAACAAATTGCGAGGGATCCCGCTATGCTACTTGTAGGGCCACGAGCCTTTCTTGAAATTTTTGCACCTCGGCTTCCACGTGCTTAGCCCTCATCTCTGTCAAGACCAGATTCTCCCTTGGTGGAAATGAGATTTGATTGAATTGCCATAACATCCTAAGGGATGTCAAACAGGGACGTCATTACCTGTCCCATTTGTAGTAATCGATCAAGTACATTCTCATGTTTCGCAGGAGTCATTGAGGTTCCAGCCAGAGTTTGAGCATCCCGTGCTCTTGTAAGATCTACCAGTGGCATAATAGGTACATTGAATGATTCTTTAATGTGGTCTGCAACTACTTCTACGGCTCCTGCTGCATCCTAGTGCTGGATAACCACCACTGTGGCCCCTTCACCAATTTCAACATATGCGGTATCAATTTATTTTATCTCTATGTGATGTTTCCCAAAAGATTATAATAGTGAGTCCTTTTTACTTAGGTGGTTCCCAAATTTAGTTCCCAAACTAAAGGGATGAAATTATTTTTGGCACATTTATTCTTAATGTTATAACTAATTACCCTTGATAATGTCCTTTGGGTGATGAAAAATTTCAAAAAATTTATGCGCTATTCAACATGTGCCCCTCCCCCATGACTAAGCTGAACACTCTAGGTTCAAGTAGGTGTAGATGGAATGAAAATCGAAGGACCAACGAGCGAGATATAGGTAGGAAAGCTAGGGACGCACAATCATAAGTTGTAGAGAGAAATTTGAAAAACTCCCCTACGTGAATAGTTAAAAATGATGGCAAGTGGTGCAGGGGGGTCATGTATATATAGGTTTTTGTGCACAATATTGCATACGCGATATCGTAGCCTATCAATATTTAAGGCACAACACAATATACTGAATTTTAAGATCTTTTTGAAATTAACAATGTAAATTAAAGACATGTGGACAAGTGTTAAAGGGTTCTAGGGTAATTTAACTAGTTTTGAAGGCACGAATAATTATGTGTGGGTAGAATTGATCAATAAGAGCCTTGGGTGGTAAGGGAGAGAAAAAGGCCATGTGATGGTTCATAGGAATGTTGGAATTTGGAGGGATAGTAATAAGGGAAAAAATATCATTGAAAATACGCTGAGGATAATAGATGGTGTGTGAGAGATGTGTTATGATTGCAAATTACAAAAAATTACGCAAGTGGGTCCTCCCCAAAGTAGGCTCTAACCTATAATGCCATTGCGTAACCATACTTAAAAGTGTCTGTGGGCACTTGAAGGGTTAAATGTAATTCACACTAGTTCCACAAAACACACACATGTAAGTATCACTGGAATGAGGTCAAAATTCTATACTACACAAGACACGAGTTACAATTACATGAATAAGAAGATGAGACGGGATATAGAAGGGATTGTAGAGATTGGGACATGAGGTAACTAACCCAGGGCACAATGAATCTTGCGTGTAAAGCATGATTAATGTGTCATTAACCCGTTGTTCCAAGATCAGGACCAAGTCCATTCCTCTGATCTGTGACACCACATTGTTTCATCCCATGATGAGCGACTATGAGAGTACCATAACAACAAGGCATACAATCACTTGGCATTTTATTCAAGGGAGGAGTGATTTTTGCTTTGTGGCACTTTCTTTGTTTTTTTTTCCTCTTTTGCTTTCTCTTTTTCTTCAATTACTAAATCTAGAGAAGCTGCCAACCTTCAAGCATGGGTGCATGTCTTTCCAGTGGGACCCCCTAAAATAGCATTGGATTTTAAGTGCCTTTTGATTACTCTTACTCCCATTTTACATTAGATTTACAAGGATCTTAGTACAACCATGTTGCGTGATAACTCTCACAAACATCACCAAAGAGAATCTGCAAGTCCCCTTGATGTCACACCCTAATCATTTCCTCTTGGTCCATCCTTCATTCTAGGTACAATGAAAAAAAAATTAATTTTAAGTTCTAAGAATGTCAAGAATATCA
>MNCI01003452.1:326838-340997 GCA_015680685.1 Gnetum montanum | reverse complement strand
GAAAAGCAAGATTGATGCTGAATGTTAAAAAAAAAAGATCATACTTGTTATTTTAAAACTTAGCAACAAGGTACACTTGACTCTAAGTTTAGTTTTAGCAATCCTAAATCAAATTTGGCAACTCTTGACCTATAAATACAATCTTAGAACATAATTTTTAGGTTGGATCTTTGGAAATTTTTGGGGATCTTTTGAAATTTGAGAGTACTTGTTTGATTTTAAGAGATTAAGAGCACTAGCACCTACTACCACTACAACACCTATGTGCTCTTTAACCAACTTCAACACATTTGTACCTTCAAAATCATTTCTAAAGATAGAATTTTTAGGCTTTGACATCACTTTCCAAAGTTGGAAATTTTTTAGCTCCTACATCAATAATGAGAACCTTGGCTGAAATAACCTTGTTTTGACCTAGAATTGACTCTGAATCATGCCTATAGCTTTTATATCCATTACCTAACCCTTCAAATATTCAATTCAATCATTCAAATATATATTTTTCTTAAGAACTGAGCCTCTTTTATCAGTTCTAGCACAGTTACATTTTTTTCTCTTCCATATTTTGTAGTTTGGCCCTCTATAGAAGGAAAATACTTCAACTCATTAATACATCATTTTATTTATTAGAAAAAGATATGTGAGATTTTTCCCATATTAACACATTTCAATTTTATTATTTTATGCTCATTTTCTCATATTCTATACTTCGATTATTTTTCTATCTCTTCTATCACATTTAATACTTAGTCAAACTTTTAGTGTTTTACACTTCATCATTTTTTAATGTAAAAATCATATCATTTGAAGTGGAAAATGAAACCCTTTTTCTTATGTCAAAACTATAATGTTTTAATATTTTACAATTTTTATCTATACTTTATACTTCATTTTTATTTTAACATTTGCAGCTTATTCTATACTTATTTTATTTTCCAATTATCCATACTTAATCATTTTTCAAGTGATTTTACACTTATTCATCTTAACATTAAAAAACATTATTTTTTCATCATTTACTATCATTCTTGGTTCATGTGTGGTAGGTTAAGTCCATATATTATGGGAGGATTCATGCTCCTTAATTTCATAATCATTGATTTAGTGAGGGTTACATCAATCCAAAGATCATTTATAGTTGCATGATAAGTATCTCGATACTTAGTTCATGGAGGTTTTTTTGTAAGAATATAAAGAATATTTCTATTGGAACATTTTTGGCACTAGATAGAGGACTAATAGAATTTCTAGTAAATTAAACTTAAGCACCTAGCAATCAATAGGTCTTTTCTAGCACTNCTAGAACTACAAAACATTTTTCTCATTACCAACTTCAATTAACCCTACTATCATAATTCCTCCAATAACTAGTATGCCATCCACAAAAAAGATATTTATAAACACCAGTGCCATCAATCCATCTTTCCATCTTTCAAATTCCAATTTAATGTTAAATCCTTTTTAACTAATATCACATATGTCATAAACTAAATTAGAGAAAGTTTCACTACCATTTTTTCCACCTATGTAGGCCCCAGTATAGTGCATCACAAATATTTATGCTAGCCATTATACCATAACAACCATTTTCATACTCTTACAACCTCATTTTGGGTAATCTTATAGTTTCTTTAATTTCTAGTGTTCCATCTGAATTAATGCTCTTACTATAAGACCTCACATCTTAAATCCATATGAATGAAGAACAAACATGAAAAGCCAAAATGTTGCATAGGGATAGTCTTGAAGTATCTCTCGTACACCTCCTTATTGATGCCATCAATCCTTTGATTTCCATTGCTCAAGTTCCAAAAGGCCAGTCATTACCAAATTTCACTAAGTATAATGGAAAATATAATGCTACAAACCATGTTTTTACCATCCATAATGAATGCATTCCACTTGTTAATTATCCTTATACCATCCTAAAAATAATTTTCAATTGCTTGATTGGTAAAGTACTTGAATGGTATAGATTACTTTCCCATGGATCTATCACCTCCTTGGAGCAACTCTTCGCTACCTTTGTGGAGAGGTTTAAGTATAATATTACTAAGAGTGGTAGTTTGCAAAAGCTCCTAGTAATCAAATAGGTTCTCAATAAATCTATCTCTAAGTTCATCTCTAGGTGAACATTACTGATCATGGAGCTTACACATCAATTACCTAAGGACTAGTTGATAGATATTTTTGAAGGAAGTATCAATGACTATATTAGAGGAAATTTAGTCTATTTCAAGCTACTTAGCCTTCATAATGCAATCAACTTTGCTAAACACATTGAAGAGGTGGCCATTTAGTGTAATAATCTAGAGTATATTAACTTTAGAAATAAAGTAAACAAAATAGCAAGTAAAGACATGTATATCCAAAACAATAGTTAGATAGTGGCTTTAGTGAACCAAACTGTAGCAGGTCCATCATTAAGTGGTGGAAGTGATGATGAGAGTAAAAACATGAAATTCAATTTAAAGCCAAACTATGATGGATGAAACACATTCAATAATGAGAGGTAGTCAAGGAGGCCATAGAAAGACTAGTCCAAGTACCATAAATTTTCAATGTTGTACACATAACTGTACAATGGAGTAGGTGCACTCCATAATTAAATCATTTTCAAGGCACTAAATCCAGATATTATGAAAAGATAAAATTTTTTGCTAGAAAATAAGAAAACTAGTTATCTTTAATAAATTTATTATAATATTATAAAATAGTTCAAAAAACCCACAAGCATTCAAAACAAGTCACACTCACTTGGTATTGTAGAACATGAGGCTCTACAATCACACACATAGAAATCTCTCCTACAACCTAGGACTGAGATCTTAACTCACAAGTGAGATACAAGAGAATTGAACACATAGATCAACAAACCATAAGTTGATCTTGGAGCTAAAATTACCAATTACACTCATCTAATGTGCTTACCCACTCTCTCTTGCTTAGCTCTGTACTGTTAAGAGTATTTTCTCTCACTCATCATTCTTTAATGAGCCCAAAGCACCCCAAAACATGCCAAAACCTCCAAGAATCATTATCAATAAAAATAAACACAAGAACACACACACTAATAAGAAAAACTCATCCAGGTCTTCTGGAAGCCCAAAACCTACCAAAACAACTTGTAGGATAAAGCACAAGGGAATTGGGAGAGGTGTTCTACACAATACAACATGTTGCTGAAGGATGGACATAAGACTTAGGTAGGTTTTAGAATAAATATAGGCATGATTAAAATGGATTTAAACCTTAGCCATTGATCCTTTCCAACACATGGAAGAAGAACTACATGTTCCCAAGTGGTACAATCATAACAAGTTCTACTATTATCATGAGACATCAAGCCATGATATTGAGGATTGTAACACTCATGAATATGATGTTGAAGCATTGATAAAAAAAGAATCAATCATGTTCAATGCTCCCATTCAACCCAATAACCAAAACATGTAAATTTATTAGAATCCTTTGAATTTTTATTCAAGGAGAATTTTAACCTTCCATCTAGGACCTAAATAAAATTATCCATGGGCTTCCTCTTTTATTTAAATGGATTTTTCATACTATCAATCTCCCTCATTTTCTCCTCCTTTCCCACCAAGACCTAAGAAACCTTTTTTAATCTATCTCCCTAGGATTTATCCCAATGCTTCTTCTTCCCAAAATATATGAAGGGCTCCATTAGTTATTGATATGATTCCTTACCATGAAAAAGTTCCTATGCCATCTTAGCAGACTTTCTCTTATCCTCCTCTTGTCCAAGGAATAGATTTTCTGTACCTACTTACCTTGTTCATTATCCTCATATCTTGTTCTACGCTATGTGCCCATCATATCATTCTTTCTCTTCAACCAAGTCACAAGAGCCTCTCTTGCTTCCTACCCCTACTTTCCTTATTATAATCCTTACAAGACCTCAAAAGGAGATAGAAACTGATGGTAAGGAACAAGAGAAGGAACTAGCTAGCAAGCCAAAAAAAAAGAAAGTTTCATTTCAATATGTATCAAACACAAATCCTCATACTCTCATTGTCATCTCAACTCAACCGACCACATTTAATATTATACCTCTTATACCTTTTCCTCTTTGACCTCATGTCCACTTTAAAGGAACATTCTTTGGCATTAGAGGAGGTGCTAAATTTCCTCACAACGCCTTTTGACATTTAACCTCATGTTCATGAAATATCATTAGTGCTTAATCCTTTACATTATAAATTTTACTATGTAATCTTTATAGAAAAGAAAATCAAAACTCATCATGCTATGGATGTTATGTGCCAGCTTCTAATTTAGATCACCATACAAATTGGAGACAATGTGTCACTACTATTTATGCACGTGGATGATTGATTCAAAACCAATGTCATATCATGGGTAGTCATTAAGCATCTTGACCTTGAAAAATAGGTCACATAATCTAACTATAGCTTCTCTCTAATTTCCTTTAGTCACACTGGAGAAGAAATCCTAGGAATAATAAAATTACCTTTTTCTATAGGAAGTATGCTCACATTTGAGGCTGTATTCAATGTGATTAAAGATTCATATAGAATTAATGCTATTCTAGAATAACCTTAGTTAGTATACAATTATGTTGTTTCATCATCCTTACTTTAAGAAATACACTTCTCTTGTAAGGATAGAAAAATAGTCTTATGAAAAATTCCAATATCCCAACTATTCCATGATTATATGTATTAGAAGAGACTAGCTTAGGATCTCAATATGCTCTTATTGTTCAAACATCCTCAACAAAAAAGATAATGAGTATGATGTGATCATTCCTCGGTCATCTAGCACCTATGAAAATATTTGGATCTAGGATTTGGTGATTTAGACATTATTAAATTTTGTCAAGAGCATAAAGGTTTTCACTACGTCTAATGCTAGGAAATCCATCACTAAGGCATCATAGTCTTAAATATTTTCTCTTAATTTATTGTCTTATCTTTTTTTATCTTTTTATGTATGTTTCTTACTATGAAATTAATTTTAGCTTCTTTAGATTAGTTCAATTATTACACCTTTTTATTTTCAATAATGTCTACTTATATAGCATAGTCTTGGTTATCAACTTGCTCTAGTATTTACTTTGGTTTGTATTATGTTTTATCATATGTTTCATTTAGTATTTACTCTATTTTTGTCTTATAAAATCATAAAGCTACAAACATAGAAAATTAAAAGAAAAAATCATAAAAAAAAAACTTTAAAATCCCATAAACATAGGAAACTAGAAATGCATAAAACACAAAATCCATAAACAATAGGTCCCAATACAGTTAATGATCCTAATAGAATTTGTTGCATTGAACTTTCAATATTCCATGTCTTCAAACATTTTTAGGCTTTGATTTTATCTTGAAAAATTAGAAAATTTTTCTAAGTCCTCCACCCATATTCCATGTCATCCAAAATTCTCTTACTTTCCTAGCCCTTCAAATATTTTTCCCTTATCATGCCATGAAATTTTCCAACCTTCTCCCTCCCCGTTAGACTTAGAAAATTTTTCCATGATCTTCTTATTTCCTTATGAAAATTTATTATTTCTCTCTCCCCTGCACCTTAGAAAGTTCTCTAACTCTCCTATCTTGTAGAGACTTAGAAAATTTCATACCTCTCTCTCCATACTTACATAAATTTTTTATCCTTTCCCAAAACTTAGAATCTTCTTCCTATCTCTATCTTGAAAATTTTTAATTTTTTTTCTAAATCTCCTTGTTTTATGTAAGAAATCTCAAAATGTTCTCAAACTCTTTTTTTTCTCATTTTAATTTTATTTTCATGTAATTATTTCTTTCTATCTCATGCTTTAAATGCCATGGAGTTTGACTTACTCCATTATTTGTATGAATCACTTGCCTTGGATGGATCCCATGGTTAAATCTCTCAACCTCTTAATAAGGATTTGGTTAATTCTTCATTCCTTGACCTCTTAGATTCTAGCATCTCAATCCTTAATATCATCAAATAAGACTTAATCCCTCAAACTAAGCTTTCCTTCTTAGATCATGAACTTGTTTTGACTAATGATTTATTACAAAAGCTTACTATAACAAACCATTGAAATGAGGAAAAGAACTTATAACTTGAGGTAAACTTGCTTGATAATATAAAGAAATAAATTCTAGAAATACTTAGAAAAAATTCTATCAACTTTCATGGGGATATTAAGATATGCCTTGTTTGGACCCCATTCTTGTCCATCATAACATCATTCTTAAGGAAGGATCCAAATCTATCAAGAAAAAAGCCCAAAAATTCAAGCCTAATCTAGTCTTAGCCATAAAAGATGAGATTAGCATAGTCTAGAATGTCAANCCAAAAATTCAAGCCTAATCTAGTCTTAGCCATAAAAGATGAGATTAGCATAGTCTAGAATGTCAATTTTATACATCCTATAGATTACTCTAATTAGGTATTGTTGGTGACTGTTTGGACCAAACTACCAACTTTGGAGATGCCTCATGGTCTTGTGACCTTGGGAAAGTCATTGGATCAAAGGTGTTCTTCAAATAGGATTTAGGTTCTTACAGGTCTCTAGCAACACCAAGGCCCAAATACCTCCAATTAAACTCAGTAGTTATGAAATTTACTAGAAGTATGTGTTTTCTATTGCAAATGTTGAAATGATTAGATTGTGTATTAAACTATAATCGGTTATCATAAAAGAGCTTTGGCTAACTTTGTCAAGTACTATTAGTTGTTGGAGATTCCTATTTTGTTAAGTCACTTAGTCTATACAGTCTCTATAATATGGTACTTATAACAAATAATATTTTACAAACATGTATGAGCAAAATTCTACCAATCTACTCCTAATTTCCCCTAGAGAGAAAGCTCCACAAGAAAATTAGAAATAGAGCAAGATTCAATGATCATAGAAAGAAAAAGGAAAGAAAGTAGATTTGTGTGAAATCTCAAATATTTAAGCAAGATAAATTGACACAAGGAAATTTTTCTCAATAAAGCTATTCCTAACTCAATAACTATGAATTGTTCAAACTTCCAGAGCCAAACAAGCAACTTCATAAAGACAATCTTATTATACTACCAAAAATCATTACATAAATGAGAAAGTAAGAGTTTCTATTTTATTTAGTTAATAGTTGTTACAAATTGCATTTAATAGAGCTTTTAAAAAATTTGACAATTTTGGGATTGAAATACCAAGGTAATACACTTTAAAACCATGAAGCTATTTTAGTCGTCGCAAAATAGTCAATGAAGCCTATAGAATTGCTAAGGATTATGAGGAATCAAATCAAGTATGAACAACTCTTTGACAAGCAACCCTTCAACAAGGAATGGTAGAAGAAACACCAACCAAAAGAGCTTGAGCAAGGATGGGATGTTTTGTTTGTGGTAAAGATCATTTCAAATAGGATTGTACAAAATTATGAGCAAAGATGCAAAGGACCAATCAAACCAAGAATAAAAAATCCAACTTGAACATGAACAAAGGAAAAATCCAAACCACCTCCACAACTGTAAAGAATATTTCTACATCAACTAAGTTAGGTTTGTGTAAATTTCAATTTGCTTTATTGATTTTTTAAGGATTATTTAAGGTAAATAAATTAAATTTTTTTATTAATAGTGGTGCTAGTGATAACTTTATCTCTCCAAAGTTAATTACTTTATTAACATTAATATTACCTTCCAGGAAAATTATTAAGATGGAACAACTATGAACAAGCATACCAGATACAAAGAAATTACCTTTACCTTTTAAGACATGTCTTTCATTGATGAATTCTTTAAATTTGAACTAGGTGATGTCGATGCAATTTTAGGAATGTCTTCTTGCAAAAATTTGATATTACTACCCACTTTAGAACTCATGTTTTAAAAGTCTTAACCATTGATGGAGTTAGGATTCTAAGAGGGGTAGGAACAACAAAGAAAATTCACATGATAACCATTAAGCAAGCCAAAATATTAGTCAAAAAGGGTGCTACGATGTTGATTGTCAAAGTAACCCAATCTTAGAGAACTACCTCAAAAATAAACTATTAAGCATGCTATTCATATTTTTCCAAGTACACAACCTATTCCAAAAGACCCTTATAGATTTTCCACTTATGAATTAAGAGAATTAAAAGTACAGTTAGATCAACTACTGGAAGAAGGGAAAATTTGACCTAGCGTATCACCTTGGGGTGCATAGTCTTATTCTTTAACAAGAAAGATGATATGTTAAGATTATGTATCAATTATAGGACATTGAATAAAGTGATAATTAAAAATATTTATCCTTTTCCTAGAATTTATGATTTTTCAAATCAACTTATAGGTGCATGTTATTTTTCAAAGATTGATTTAAAATCAAGTTATCACCAAATAAGGATTAAGGAGAAAGATATTGAGAAAATTGCTTTCAAAACTAGGTATTGGTTATACAAATTTGTTGTGATGCCATTTGGATTAACTAATGCACCTACAACATTCATGGCATTAATGAATAATATTTTTCGTGAATATCTTAACCAATTTGTTATAGTATTTATGGATGATATAGGTGTTTTTTTTTAAGTTAAGAGAAGAACATGTCAAACATGTAAAAATTACAATGGAAATTCTTAAAGAGGATTAGTTGAAAGCTAAACTGAGTAAATGTGAACTCTTTAAGAAAGAAGTTTCATACTTGGGCCATATAGTTTCTAAGAAAGGATTGCAAGTAGATCTAGCAAAGGTTAAGGTAATTCTAGACTAGCCTAAATTAAAAGATGCCATAACAGTTCATAGTTTTCTAGGCTTAGAAATTTTTTATCAAAATTTTATTAAATATTATTCTAATTTAGTAGCTTCCTTAACTGACCTATTGGAGGAAAAGTGTATATTCAACTATGATGAAAAATGTAACGAAGCTTTTCTTAGATTAAAGATGCTACTCATAATAGCACCTATTCTAAGAATTCTAGATGAAGAATTACCATTTGAAGTATCCATGGATGCCTGTGGAATAGGAATCAGTGTAGTTCTTTCACAAGAAGATGAAGTGGTATGTTATGAATCTCATAAATTATGAGGAGCTAAGGTAAATTACTTAAAACATAATTTAGAATTACTAGTAATTGTTCATGCTTTGAAAGTTTGGAGACATTATCTTTATGAAAAAAGGTTTGTACAAAAAATAGATCATAAAAGTTTAGAATATTTTTAGAGACATCCTATTTTGAATACTTTTCAATAAAGATGGATAGAATTATTGGTTGAATATGATTTTGAAATCAAATATATCCTCAGCAAGCAAAATGTGGTAGCTGATGCTCTTAGTTGAATGTGAAACTTGATGATAGGTATGGTCATGACCCCTATGGAAGAAGAAATAAAGGAATAGGTAAAAGAACCTTATTTCAAGAAAATTTTAAACAATATTTCTTCTGATCCTCGATATCAACTTACCCCTAATAGTTTATTGATGAAAGGACAAAGAGTGTGCATACCAAAAGGAAATTGGAGGCTAAGGTTGTTGTGTGAAGCACATGAAGTACCATACATAGGACACTCGGGTTATATTAAGATGTGTCCTCATACATTAAAAATTATCCAACATTCCAAAGAATAAAAGCTAAACAAAGGAAACCCAGTGAGTTATTAGAACCTCTGAAAGTCCCAACTTGGAAATGGAAAGATGCCACCATGAATTTCATTGTGGGATTGCCAATAACCATAAAGGGAAATGACTAAATTTTGATAGTGTTTGATTTTTTATCAAAGATGACACATTTTATAGCTTTGAAATCTATAAATACAACCAAAGAAGTAGCCCAGATATTTGTACAAGAAGTATTTTGGTTACATGGATGTATAAAATCTATCACCTCAGATCAAGATCCCAAGTTCATATATGAATTCTAGAAAATTTTCTTCAAAAAACTTGGAACCCAATTAAAATTTAGTACAACTTATCATGTAGATACCAATGGGCAAACTGAGCATGTGAATAGAATATTAGAAGATATTCTACGAAGCTATGTTGGGAGTAGACCAAAAATGTAGAAGAATTACTTGCATCTAGTAGAATTCAACTATAACAATAATTATAAAGGTTCCATACATCAAACACCATTTGAAGTAGTACATGGACATAACTATCATACACCACTAACTTGGATAGATCCAATCTTAAGAGAAAAATGGAAGGAAGAGGAAATGAAGATAATGGAAAATATTATTACAAGACTTAAACAAGATTGAGAAGCTACCCAAGATAAATATAAGGGTTACATAGATCAACATTAACTTAAGAAAGAATTCCAAGTGGGAGATTAAGTATTACTAAGAGCAAAATCCATCAGAACTTCTCTTAAACTTGGAAGATATATGAAATTAGCATCTAGATATTGTGGACCCTTTGAAATTTTGGAAAAAATTGGTGAAGTGTTATATCAGTTAAGTCTTTTAGTAAATTTAACAATTCACCCAATTTTCCATGTAAGTTTATTAAAGAAATTTCATGTAAATGATGTGTCATATGTGGTAGATTGGAATACACTACCATTGAGATCCAATGAAAGCTTTGAAGTTAAACCCATTGTAATTAAGGACCATCAAACCAAGAAGCTATGAAATAAAAATATCAGTAAAGTTCTTAGTCAATGGTCAAATTGTAATCAACAAACTTAGCAGAACAGGGAGTTTATTCTTAACACTTATCCCCAACCTTTTGATCATTGTGATATTGAATGATAAATCATATTTTTTATTGATGTAATAAATTATATTTTATAATTATCAGCCTTTTTTTTATAGATGATAATGAGGATAATAAAGAAGCTGAACTTGAGGAGCATAATGATGAAGTAACAGCTATGCTGCTGGACATAGATGAAGCACTCGAGGACAAGTTGGATGCTTAAGGGAGGTAGATTGTAACATCCCATCACTTGTTAAGGGTGGAAATGTATTGTAAAATGTGATTAAATTTCAAATAAATGGATTCCTTGTTATGAGGAGTTATGATTATCCATGTGTCCCTTGGAAATGGGTTTGACCTATGCCATTTAAGGTTGGGTTTAGAGGTCATGCTGAGCATAGAGTTGTAGAGCCTAGAAGGGCAAGTGACAAGAGCTGAATGAAGTAGGATAAGAAGAAACTAATCAGCCCTTTGGCTAGATAGCCTAACCATGGTGGCAATGATGGATTGTCTCTAAGGCTTACATGGAATGGAAGATAATCTAGAGGGCATTACAGTAAACCACTCTTATTAATAAAATTATTTTTATTTCTATTTTCTTTTCTGTTCTATGTACCAATTATTTATTTACTAGTTACTCATTATTTAAAGTATTTTATGATATTTCCATTATATTTCTTACAAATGCAATGAATTAAGTGATAAAAAATCATGTTTTTATGACACATTTAGAAATGGAATGTCACAGTTATGAGCCAAAAGTTCAAAGTATTAGCATGATCCCTATACCAACCCACAACAAACCTAGTGGCTCAAAAATGAGAATACAAAATTGTTTAAAAGATGCATGGAAACAACCAATTCACTTATTAGTTCTAGTCCTAAGAAAATGAACCAAATAGAAAACATAGTGAAGAACATCTTACACTATACACCAAAAGAAGATTTTAAACAAGGAGACATAAGAACTAAAATAAAAAATAAATAAGGAAACATATCTAGACCCCTTAAAAAAGAAAACACCTTCTAGTCCATCTAAATATATGTCTCCAAATGATTGAAATGTGTTTATCATCAATGTTAAATGTGCTAAATTATGGTGTATAACCAAGGGAATGTACGGTCCATTTTCCAAATGCTCTCCCATGAGTTTAGTCATTCGGGAGATGCCTCATCTTAATTAAGAATTAATAAGTGCATTTTCACTTTTTTTTTTTACAATTTTTTATCATTTTTTTATTCCTTCAAAAATTTTCTAATTCTTAATATATTTTCTATTTCTTGGTATTTTTCTTTTCTTTATAATTTTCTCCTTTCTTGAATAATTTCCTTTATGTTTTATGAATGTCTACTATGTTTTTGTTAATAATATTGCCAATCATGATGTAGAAGTCAACACCATGTGTTGGGTTTTTATCCTATGCTATAAAAATGACTTGGTAAATAAGTGTGTAATGTAGTGAGACCACATCATTCATCCCTCTAATTTCTATAAATAAAAGGTCTATATCATGAAAACAATATGGTTCTTCTTACATGAAAATAAAAATTAACTAATGATCATTGTGTCTTCAAGAAAGGGAAAAAGACCAAGTGGGAATGAAAAAGGGTGTGGGCTCAATGAGATTTGTTGGGTTCTCTTCCTAACTTCCTTCTTGTGGTCTATGATTTCTCATGTAACATGTCATCACTCCTATCATTGACCAATAAATAGGAAGCATGTCTTTGCATGGTGTGGTTCTCAAAAAAAAGAAAGAAGAGAGAGAAAAAACAGAAAAAAGAGAAGAAACAAAAAGAAAAGAAATAAAAATAATTGGAATTCAAATCACACTTCTTAGACATAATAATGGGCTACAAGAATTTGTAATGGGGCTAGAAAGACATGTTACCTATGCTTGAAGGTACCCCTCTAACTAAGGCCCTTCCTTCCTTTCTTCTTCTCTTTTTTTCTCTTTTTGGAGTAATGTTCATTCGCTATGGTTGTAATGAGCTCATGATAGTCAGCAAGAAGGGACACATCAATGTGAGGACACTATTAATGATATGGACTTGGTATAAAACTTGGATGGATAGGTATGATGACCATATTAATCACAATTGACACAAAGAACCTATTGCAAACATGGCTAAGTATCTTACATCCTAATCTTTACAATCCTTTCTCATTCCATTATTCACCTCACTAGTGCATGCAATTATGGACCTAATGATTTTTTATAATATAGTGTATGATCCTAACCAAGGTAGTTGTGTGTTATTTGAAATGAAGACATTATATACATTTAACTTTTAAGATGCTCATGGACATGTATAGAAGTGGTTATGCAAGGGCATTATGGAAAGGGTCTGCTTTGGGAAGGACCCACTTGCGTGACTTTTGTTAATCATGGCTTTGAACCAAATCTCACATCTTTAAGAAAATCATTGATTATTTCTCTAAATTTATGCATGATTTTACAATCAACTTCTCATCAATCTCAAGTTATTTTTAATGCTTTTATATTGAAAATTCCTTAGCCATCTTATGACATAGACCTTTGGTTTTAATTATTCAAAAACATGTACACTTTTGAAGTTAAGCTCATTTATCATGGGGGAGGGGGGGAGGGGTGTTTAAGGATGTACTTTTTGAAATTTTTCTAACACCCCATTTTCAAACATTAGGATAACTAATAGTAAAAATAATCAAAATAACTTAAATAGCTTCATGATTTTAGTTACCTTAGAGCCTTGGAAAACATTATTATGAAATCATCTTGAGCTTACATGCTAAAATGTTTTCAAATTTTCAAATAATTAAGGATTTAGAAAGTATTAATCATTAATAAAAAATTATCCAAACTAATGTTGATCCTTTGGTGATTTCAGATGATACTAAATGGAATCTCTGAGGTTGAAGATTTTGTAAAAAGCAAAGGAAATGAAGCCAATAGAAGAACAACATAGGATATGCCCATGGATAAATAGTAACACATACATGGATTAAAGCTCAAATATCACATCTTTGCTAGACCCATGGGATGATGAGGAGAAATTTTAGTCCACCCCTCAAAAATGTTCTACATAGAAGAGAAGCATCAACATAACAATCAAGGTTGGAAAATCTGCCATTGCTAGCGATAACAAGAAAATTCATCTTTTGTGGGTTTTTGAAGACTTACAATTTTACAAACTTTGATGTCTATCCAATCTATTTTTCAATTTTTAATACATCCACTTGAATAAAATTTTGGAACATGGCACTCTAAATTTGTAATGGTAGCTAATTTAGTCTTGGTTACCCTACAATTTTTGTAATGAAACTTCATATATTTATATATAAATTGAGGGTGATTTTTTAGATAGTTGTGGAGATATGTTGAGATATGATATGTTGGGAAGCTTCATCAATGCATCCCTATCGACAAAGCTTGGATGATGCATCCCTGTCATTAGAGCCTCATTGATGCATCCCTGTTGATGAGTGGCGAGGTACCCCTACACTCAACCATACAAATACGAGCGTGCACGC
>MNCI01003452.1:264083-312742 GCA_015680685.1 Gnetum montanum | reverse complement strand
AGACTCTTTGAATGTGGGTTTGTCAGGGCATTAAGGGCATGAGCCTGCTTTGGGGAAGACCTACTGACAATCCTATTTGGTGCACCAGTTAACTTCTTTTCCCTAACATTTTTGCAATCCATTTTATTTTGTTCATTTCCATCTTGACATCCCTTTCATCTATGTCATAGTTATCTCTTTTTCTCCATCTTTCTTGATACTTTTTCTTTCTCCATTCTATCACTACCGAAGGTTCGCTATTAGTCATGGGGGTACGGGGCCCAATTTTTTTCGATTTTCTCCTAACCCCTACACCTTTGGTAGTCATCATTATTATATCTCTAGATCTGTGTCAGCCATACCACAACTTAGCCAATGGACCTTTCACCGAAGTAAGGTATCAACTACATTGTGATTCATTTACCCTTGCTAATATAAAGATTGTGTTGTGTGTGCAGATGGCAATCATGCAATAATGGATTGGATCTAGAAGGAACACTTGGAATGGAGCGATGCTAAAGTAGCTATGTAAGGAGCAAGATCAATGGCACGCTTACGGATGGATAATGAAAGGTGCCATCTTGGCATTGGCAGCAGAAACACTTCTTTCTCTCTCTCTTTCTCAGCTATCAAATGAGGCCTGATGTCAATGTAATAAGGTATTCACTCTTGTTGTTATGAACACCAGTCTTGTCTTGTCTTGTAATGATGATCCGTTCACATGTCATCCCATTAGTTCCATTTGAGTCAATAATCCCATACCTTCCCAATATTTTGTAAGGAACTTGAGGACGATTTTTTATTCAGTCATGGGGGTATGATGGGACGCGATATCGCATGGGCCGCGATATCGCATACGCGATATTGTGGCCACCGCAATATCGCATCCCTCGCGATATCGTGTCGTCCCCCGTGATATCATGTATGCGATATCGTGGTGCACCGCCAAGTCTATAAATAAGAGGCGGCTCTCCCTTGTTTTCTCATCTAGATCTTTACCCTTAGCGAAACTCTAGCAATTTTACCTCCCCAGAGATAGAATATTTTCCATGCACCCGTAGTAGGAGCTCCAAAGTGAACGGATCTTTATTCGAGAAAATATTGTACCTGAACACATGTTTGTGTATGGTAATAAAGATGAACTTCTTGGATAAACCTTGCAGTGCATGGAATAGGCTAAATAGGACTTTTATTTATTATCATTTACTTTTTATCATTTAATTGCTTTATTAGTTATTAAATCTTTCTCAACCCTTCTCTCCTAGTTAAGTGCCTCAGTACGACCGCTTCGAGCACGTGTGTTATGCTTGGTGATCCCAGCAATGACTAGCGTTTGGTAACCAAGGTTGCATTGGTTCAGAGTGTGAATGGTAAGTGGGAACGAATGTTGACACTACGTTAATTAAGGCTTAGTTAGTTAGTTAAAGTTAGTGAACTAGTCTCTTCAACCCTTCACCTCACTAGCATAGGAGATAAAATCGAAAAGACATAAAAATCATATACCTCAAACTTACTTAACCATACACCGTGACAACTACAAGGAATTCTAGGAAGACAATGAATAATTAACCTTAAGTGTCCCATGAGGCGTGTAGGCACTTAGTCTGCGGAGTTCGACCGGATCGTGCACGTTACGCTTGTATTCGTATGGTTGAGTGTAGGGATACCTCGCCACTCATCATATATCCTTCAAAGAGAAATTCCATTTTCTCAACCATTGCATCCCTTAAAAATACCAACCATGGTCTCACAAATCCTTAACTACTTTAAAGAATTTCTCTTTCCTTGAGACATGCAAGCTATATAATGAATTGACATAAGACTTTTTCTTCTAAAGGTAATAAATCATATTCACATAATAACATTGAGTAAGGGATTTGCATCTTTACCTTTAACTCATTGAGTAGGATAGATGATAGTGTGAAAATTTTGTTTTCTAATCTTTTAACCTTAAAGGCCCAAATCCTTGCACTTGTTATTGAAAGCATAAAAAGCCTTGAAACCTCTTATTATTTTTTCATTGATGAACTTCCATATATGTAATTGTTCATATTAATGAGACCCAAATATTTAAAAGAGTCTACTATTTGCACATTGGTACCTTCAAAATGGAAATTATAATAGTTATTTCTTGTACCCTAGATTATCAATTTGGTTTTGTCTACATTCACTTGAAGAGCAGGTGAACAACAATAATTTTCCAAAATTTGCAACATATTTTTTATAGCTTTTGTAGTAATGAAAATCAAGGTACCATCATCTACATATAAAAAATGATTCACTGCGTGGGATCCAATTTTCATACCATGACTATCTTGCCTATTACACAACCATTCTTGCATTTCATAAATAAAGAGACCAAAGAGAGTTGAAGAAAGTGTACAACCTTGCTTAACTTTAATTTTGCCCTAGAATTGAAATTTTTTCTTTGAATTTCTATATGTAATTTCAATTTGAGTTGTTGCAATCAAAGCTAAAGGAAGGCCAATTTTATGCAAGTGCAATGATAGTTTTGTATGGATCACTAAATCTTATACTTTTACAAATCAACAAAACAAATAAAAACATTTTTATTAGACATTTTTGCAAACTTCATGTGGTTTCTAAAGAGCAACTAAGTGATTAATAGTGGAGTGATTTTATCTGAAACATGCTTAACACCTTGCCTTTACCTAGTTACCTTCAACCCAAGAACTAATTTTCTTTTCTAGCAAAGTGTCTAATAACATAGCAAAAATATTACCCAAGGCAATCATTTGATAATTATTCAAATTATTTTTATTGCCCTTTTTATATAATAAGATAGCTTTACTAATTTTCCAATGTTGATCTAACCCTTGCTCCATTGTTGAACTTAATCGATGCTATATTTCTCAATGAATAACAAGTCCTTCCCACTTAAATAATTATGCATATAAACGTTCTCATTCTACAGCTCCATGAGATGCTAGCTTTTTAATACATTTGTGACTTCTTTAATAGTAAATTGAAGAGGTGCTTGTTGTACAATGGTAGTAGTATTATCATCTTTTCTTGTAAATAACTTATTGTAAAATGAACAAATATCTTGAAAAGAAAAATTAAATGATGAAGAAAACATTGCCAAAACTATGTAGGTTCTTTTTAAATGGTGTAAGCAAAATTGGATCCTTGATAAATTTCCCTCTCTTGGTTCTGATCAAGCATATATATGCCTAACCTAAATTCTCTATCCCTGTTATTTACATTCTTTATATTTCGTCTAACTTACATACATTCTTGTAGGTGTTTTGAGCACCTTGTTGTTGTGAATGCACAACTTAGCTATTGTAAGTAAAATTTGTAAGTGTCCATTTGTTATGTGTTGTATTTATATAATTTTTACTTGTCTATTAAAATTTTTTTTCTATTTTTATTTTTTGTTATCCAAGAAACAATTTGAATTTGTAATAAAAACTTTACGTGATAATGAAAAGACTCACTAAATCTTCTCAACTTTCACCCCTGTAATAAAATCAATATCTTTGTAAGAACATAAAAGAAAATCAATATGAGTCCCGTAAAAGTAAATCGGCGATCAGATGAGCCGTAATTCTTCGGATAAAAATCGTAAGCAGAAGGGAACTCAGCAGGTGGCTGTGTTTCTCAGGGAAACCTTCGGCGGGTGCGTGTGCGTGGTCAAACCGGAAAGCGCAGCCAAAACAAGAATAATAATGCATGAATGCTTCTCTGGGCAAATGAGCACATGCGGGTGTACACAGCGTACCTGCGCTTTTACCTGGACTTCTACTTCTGCTTCTTGTGATCCAAGTGTGACAAATGCTGGGTGATGGGTGATAGATCAGGATAGGATTTTGAGTATTTTAATATATATATACATACACATCTTGATGAATTTAGTCTGTATACATGGAAAATATATGCTTTTAAACATGCACAACGTATACGTCCATGTTTGGAAATTCTGAAATGTCAACCCTGATAATGATTGCACCTGCCTCAGCAGCAACATTGGCATTTCATATCCGACGAGGGAATTGAACTGCAGCATTCAGGAGAAAAGAAGACAGCGAAAGCAACATTTGTATCGCTATGCTGTCCAAGTTCAACCGTCTTTTTAACTGCAATTTCTTCTTCAAAGACATTACTTTTCAGCAGCAGTAAACTGATTTACACCTCTCTAATCCCTTCTCAAAAGAAACGAATAGCAGAATTTCGCCCAGATTTCTCGTAATACAATAAGATCATCATTATGAGTAAATCTTTCGAAGATCAAAACCATCGTAAGATCAAAACCATCCACTCGATCATTATTAGAGTTTGGCAGCAGAAGCAAAACACAGAATTCATTAATTCATTTTTCAAAGATCAAAACCATCTACTCTCATTTCTTATCTTTGTTCTCATTTATCATTCAAGTTTTTAAGTCTTAAGTTGTTTAAAATGTTCTCAATCCATTTCCTTAATTCTCAAAATTATAAAAGTTGCATAAGTTATCAGTTTTCTCAATTAAAGTTAAAAGAGTTTGGCTTAGTTTCTTTTTACGAAAATTGAATTTGTGAATTGGTGTTTTGCTTTACCTGTCAAACTCTTAACAATATCAAGTCTCCATGAAAGGTTAGCAATCTACCCGATTTAGCCTAGGACGTGGTTTCCAACAAGAAGACCCTATTTCTTCTTATCTGTTTGTATTTTGGTTTTCAACAAGAAGACCCTATTTCTTTTTATCTCTTTGTTTTTATTATTATTGCAAATAAGTTATGTAGATGGCTCATTAAGAAGGGTGTCTCTTCCTCCGGTTTGGCTTAGTTTCTTTTTATGAAAATTGAATTTGTGAATTGGTGTTTTGCTTTAGCTATCAAACTATTAACAATATCAAGTTTCCATGAAAGGTCAACAAGCTACCCGATTTAGCCTAGGACATGGTTTTCAACAAGAAGACCCTATTTCTTCTTATCTATTTGTTTTTATTGTTAATGCAAATAATTTATGTAGATGGCTCACTAAGAAGGGTGTCTCTTCCTTCTTCCTAAGGGGACTTTGGACCCTTTGATATGTTGATGATACAATGATCTTCTTCTTTGTGTATGTTATTGAGGCCAAAATGACTTAGAAAGTCATTAACAAGTTTGCCTAAACCATTGGGCTCAATGTTAACTAGAGCAAAACTAAGTTCCTACATGTGGGATGCTTGCCAAATAGGTACCATCATATTGTCTTTCTCTTTGGTTGTGCTATTGGGTCACTTGTGGCTACATATCATAGTCAACCTCTGTTTGCTATCTAGAAAACTAGTACTTGTTTACAACCCATGCTTCAAAAGTTGCAAAAGAAACTTGCCTCCTAGAAAGACATGTTCCTTTCTCCTACTAGCAAATTAAATCTTACTAAATCAATTGTCTCTAGCATCCCTATCTACAATGCTTTGTTCTTTTCCCCTTTATCTATATTATTAAGCATGTAAATAGGATTGTTCAAAATTTCCTCTCATTTGGCAATAAGCAAAGGAGGTAAGTTATAAACAAGGATGTTTCCTTTCTGACTTTAGTAACTAGGCCCTTATTTTGGCTACTAAACTATCCTTGGAAGTTTGATTTCTATCTAATAAACCTTGGGTTCAATGCTTCTTATTAATTTATGATAGGATCACCACACCCATCCTTTTGAAGTATGGAAAATGATTTTAAAAGGTTTTACATTTTTGCAATCTATGGACCTATGGCAATTTGGGGCTAGGGCTATCCCTATTACTAACCTTCCATCTCAAGATTACATTGCCTAGTTCATTGCACAAGTTGTCTAATTCTTTCATGAACAACACAAAGGTATGGTGCATCATTAGCTCAAATCCACTAAATGGAGTATCCCCATCTTAGAGGAACTCACAAAGTTTAATAATCAAATTCAAAGCATTCTCTAGGCTTTTCACAAATACCAACTTTCATGTCTGAATCATTCTAATCTCTCCATTGTAATGACTAAAAATTTGATGCTAGAGAACCAAACAACTCAGTATGGAATGGTTTCAACTACAAAATCCATGAGCCTCAAAAAGGATCTAAGGCATCTTAGGCAATCTTGTTGATCACCTAAGGACTTACAGTTTTGTTATCAAGATATACAAGAGAAAACAAGTGAGAAAATAAGTGAATGATAGATTTAACACTAGACCTATGAGAAATAAGAGGTAATGCAGAAAATATACAAATATTATGATAAAAAAATTGCAAATTATTTTATTAATTCTACAAAGTACAATGTAAGAAAGTGTAAAGTATGAAATTTTGATTGTTCCACAAGTCTCTACAACAATGATGATAAAAATTTGGCTCGTGGGTGGATGATGTGTGTCCTACAATGTTCTCAAATGTGTCTATTCTTTTTTATATGCTTTCATATGCAACTATAACAAGTTCTCAATGTTCATGATAATCTTCACTGGAATGAAAAAATATCTCTACACTCTTAGATCTACTCCAAAAGATTCTATTTTGGAGAAGTCTCCAACAATTTCCCTGAGTCCCCAAAATGATGTCCATTCTCATTTCAATAAGCCATAATTTGTCATTACTATGTTGATTAGGTTCTACCATGTGTCCTTGGCAATTACATAGCATTTTTTTTACCATTTTTATGGACTAAAACTATAGTGTTTTTATCACCAATTTTTTTGAGATTTTGCATTGGGAATGCTAGTGTATTTGACATTGAGGCTTAATTACACTACTCTAATGTAACTTGCGACATTTTTTATATTAAATTATAGTTTACAAAGTGAAACTACTTTAGAATCTTGGCAAAAATAGGGTCACAATTGCCCTCAAATCTAATCAAAATTACGTGACAAACTTGGCTATGAGGCTTCTCTGTTTGCATCTTGAATTTTCTTTGAGGTGTTTCATTGGCCCCTCTTTGTTGATGTTTTAAGGATTAACCTAAAAGATATCAACAAAGAATTTGAAACACTACCACAAGTTCATCACCAATACTTCTCTCTCCACATTTAATTCTATAGCTATCGAATCATGCTAAGAAGTGCTCATGATGATGAAGTAAGGTCAAAATGGAAGGATGGTAATTTAGAGTGAGGTATTTTGGCTACATGCATGTTCAAAGATGGCTAAGTAGGCTAATGAATAATTCTAAATGTTTGGACATCATATTCATGGCATAATAACATGTTTTCTTGCTAATGAGGTCTTCATGCTTCATACTTGATTTGGTTGGTTACATAGGCTTTAAAGAAACTAGTGTTTTAGTATTGGCTACTTTGGTCACTTAGCTTTCTTGGCATTTCTCCCTTTTTTCTTTTGAAGTGAAACCTTCTTTGGATTTCAATGCAAAGTCCAAATTTGTATTTTCTCATTGAATGAAGAGTCTTGATGATTCAACAAACTTGATTGATAAAGCATGCTATGGAAGATGTCACATGGCCATGGTACATGAATCTCAAATATAGGTTTTCAATGTTAGTAAGGTGAGGAAAGACTAAAGCTTGATTACATGGTTGTGACTCAAGAAGGAGTAATGAAAATAATAGGAATCAAGCATTGTTTGCATAGTCAAACAAGCTAGTTGAATCTAATATGTCAAGATTGCATAGTAACACACTATTGTAATCAGTCATACCTTTGTAATGACTCGATGCTCATAGTACAAATACAACTTGAAGAGAACAAGAAAACAAGTCAAAGAGCCCATAGATTATAAGGAGTTACATGAGACAACAAGCAAATAGAGGCCACCATAAGTTACAATTGGTAGAACTTGAGAACTCTATATCTTAGTTTGTATATTTATACAAAGTTTGTAGTGTTTTGAGATGACAAAAGAGAAAAGGTCATACACACTCGCTTATCATAGGTCACCAAGTCTGTTAATGCTTAGTATTCATTCAAGTCTACAAATAACACTAAAGGAAAACATGTCAATGTTAGAAGTAATAAAGATCATGCGAAGGTTTTTATGTTGCTTTGTAGTGATTTGATGATGTTCTGAGCAAACTACTATTTTAGTGAGGAACTTGGTTTAAGGGTTTTATCCTCATCATTTTGGGTTGAAATGGGAAGTTTCATATGAAATCCTCTATGATTCTTCTAGCCTTAAGGTCAAGAGCAATTAGATCATTTCAGGGCATTAAGGATATGTGGTCAAAAGGCTTGCATTCTCCAGGTTTAAATATTCAAGGTCATTTGATTGATTCACATTACCAAACGGATTTACTTAGGCTCAAAGGCAAGCTAAATTATTCTTAAATATTCCTAGCTTAACCCTAAACATCAACAAGAACACATTAAGTAACATCTACGTGATATTTTTTGTCAAACAAAGTTAAAATAATTCAAAACAATGTAATAATGAAGCACAATGAAGCAAGATAGGATTAACACAAAGTAAAATATGGCAAGAAAGACAAGATAAGGTCATAACAAGGTAAAATAGGGTAGAACAGGATGAATTAAGGTAAAAACAAGATAGAATAAGCCCAAATGATGTCAAAATAAGGTTAAACAATATCAAACAAGGCAGAAATAATGTAACAAAAGACTATATAATATAATAAATAATAATAATTTATTATTTACACCACTGTGTGATCAAAACACATCATAATTTAATTAAAACATGAAAATATGAATAAAATAATGTGTTTTAAGCACAAATAAGCTATAAAGGACAAAATATTATCTATCTCTAGCATGCTTGAGCTAGTAGAACAACATTGAGCAATATTGACAAGGTTTTTAGTGTGTTTAAGTTTAACAAGCTATCAATTTTACTAGTACAACATTTTTGACTTTTGGTATCTTAGGTAGGGAGCTGTGGGATCTACATATCAAAAATTTTTACTAATCTAGATAGTGTGTTGACCATGAACTCAAGTGTTTCAATGTGTATAATCTAATTTCATTTGTTTAGCATTTTTAACACTTGATATTCAAAATCTAGCATTGTGGCATACATCATATAGCTTGTTTGACTAATTTGATAGTGTATGAGATCATAGATATTATTTTTCCAAGGGAAACTAGCATATAAAGTTAATTTCATTTTTTATTTCATTGCTTCAGTGTGTTTCATCCTTGGTATTTTTTTTCATGCTTTGTGATGCCCACATACCATCAATATTGACCATATGGGTAGTGTGTTAAACTAGGAAAACCTTATTCTCCATGCAATGTGTAAATCTAATTGCATTTTTTATTTTATATGCACATCATGTTTGTGGTAGACTTGGGCTTGTTTGGGTAATCAAGCACAATGTGTAGGAGCTAGAGGAAGAAATCTCACACCAAGCTTTAGCATGTGATGTCAATTTCATTGTTAATTTCATTCTCATAGTGTATAGGATAGGTTGGAATCATAAGAATCCATCTACACAGTGTACCCAATAAAACTGAACCTTTTCTACTTCTTGTGATTAGTGTGTGAGAGCAAATCTGTGAATTTTAGACTTCTTTTGGCAACATTCGAAGGAAAAAAATAAAAGGTTTGGTGGCCATGGTAGCGAAGAGTAGATCGGTGAGCAAGAATGCAAGAATGGAGGAGGTAGAGGAGGCTGAGAGGATTTTTCTCTCTAGGCTTCCAAACCCATCTACAAGGGAAGTATCTTCATCCATGATTTTTAGGTACCATTTTTTCATCATGTTCTCTCATTTTTGGCTTAATTGTAGTAGCATTTTTCAACCTCTTGGCCTATTTTTGTAAATATTTTTGCATTTTGACTATGTTGAATCAAGAATTTAGGCTTTCTGATAGGCATGGGAATAAAATATAGGTATTTTAGTATTTTTTTTTATAAAGATTTGTATTTTTTCTAAGTCACATGTGCAATGTTCTAGCCTGTTCTAGTCATGTTCTTCAATTTCTGGTTTTTTGTGACCCACATGTATTAGCATTGGTGAGGCTTTTACTAGTGTTTTTAACCTTTGGGACTATGGAATACAGTATAGAAGGATTCTAGGTCATGATTGTAGTTTTTCTAGTTTTTTCTAGGGCCAATTTATGTTAAATAAGGGTTTTCGGTCAATTTTCGATGAATTTGGGGCTTTTTTGCACTTGTATGTGTAGCATCTTGGTTAATCTTACCTTGTTGAATGATGTTTATTGTATATATGGCTTATAATATATTTTTAAAATTTTTTAATCTTTTTCTACCCCAAGGACTAGTGTTTTGCTACATTTCCTACCTACATGCAGGGTTTTTGGGTTTTCTTGGCTAATTTTGCTAGCATTTTGATGCTTGATGCTTGGAATGGACATTGTGGATTTTTTCTTGATCCTATGGTTAGTTTTTTTGGTTTCTAGATCTATAAGAACAACATTTTTACCCTTCTCTATTTGAGAGGACAACATATTAGCTACTTTGGGGTTTTTCTGGGGAAGAAATGATAGTGTATAAGCCTCCAAGATCAAAAAATCTAGTGTTTTCTACCTCATTCTCTCTTCATCCTCAACGTTATGAACTATCCTAGTCCTTAAACTATTATTTTTTGGATTTTTTAACTTCCTTAGGAATCTATGCTATTGATCTTGGTCATTGTTTCTATGTAAAGCTTGTTTCATGCCAATCATTTGTGAAAATGTCAAAACTAGTTTTTTCTATGTTAAGTGTTTAACAAAATATCAGTTTTTTTCTTTTCTTATATTAAGTGTTTGCAAAAATTTCAAACATACTTAAAGTTAATTCATGATGGTTTGATTTTGATTTAAGTGTAACCTTAATTATGTCTACAAGCTTTGCTACTATAGATGCATGTCTTATTGCTCAAATGTTATTAATTTAATGTTAATATGTGTTCTAATGATTTGATGTTCTGCTTGTTTATAGGCTCATGGTGATGAATATGATGGCTCTAGTAATGTTTCCTAAGTTTTTGGTGTTGATTAAATATTATCACCTTGGTTGTGTTATGGTTGTTGGCTTGTTGCTAAATTTGTAGCTTGAGAGACTATGTATCATCTCCTTGTATTACACTATGTAACTATGTTTATAGTCATGGACTATCTAGCCATGTTTGACATTCATGATGTTGCATTTTGGCTAGTTTAACACTGATTCTTTATCAAAAATTTTTAATTATTTTTTCTATTTTATATTTTTATGTAATTAATAGATTTAGTCTACATAGTTAAAACAATCATAAAATGCAAGGCTACAAAGTATTATTGATAATGTAATAAGATGAAAACTATAAAACAAGACATAATTGTAAAAGTAAAAATCAATCATCATGAGTATGTAAGAGAAAGAAAGAGAGGACACATATTCACCAGTTTTAGGCCTTGGTAGGCCATAGGGTCTCTAGTTTTAGGCCTTGGTAAGCCATGGTTTATAAGTTTTAGACCCTAGAAGGCTAATGTTATACTAGTTTTAGGACCTAACAAGCCATAGTGTCACCAATTTTAGGCCTTGGCATGCCATGGTTTACTAGTTTTAGGCCCTAGCAGGCCATGGTATCACTAGTTTTAGGCCCTAGAAGGCCATGGTATTACCAAGTTTAGGTCTTAGTAGGCCATGATATCATTTTTCTAGCAAGCATGGGATAATCTCGAAAGGCAATACAAGAATAAGATAAACATAGAAACATGATATAAGGTTGTGAAAGTAAATAAGTGATTGTTGACAAAAGAATGGATAAGATGTGGATTGTGGATTTGTTGCTTAGTCTTTGATAAATTGAGGGATCTCTTATGCACAATTCTAGTTTCACTATTTCTCTTGTTTAACATGACATGTGGTACTTGTTCTGGTAGATTACCTAATGTCATAGAGTTGATAATTCTAATGTTGTTGGCCCTAATCTAAGTATTATTTTCATTCTGTTAGGAATTTCATTTTGAAACTTCACTTCTAAATCCTATTCAATGTTGATATTGTTGATAAATGCAAAACACATATCATCCCCATGAATTATAATTTCACCATCCTCATAGGGCAAGTGAGTCTCCTAGTGTATGGGAGATCAAACTGCTTGCTTCAACCACTAGAAAAATTATAATTTCACCATCCTCATAGGGCAAGTGAGTCTACTTACTTTTTATCTTTTTTTAATGTGGTAATAAAGTTATTTTTTTTCAGCAACGATATTTTAATAACAATATCGCATCAACGATGTCATTTATACGATATCATAATTCATGTTACATCATTGTTGATACAATATCTCAAGTTGTGTGTAGCCCTATAAATACAACAATTTGGTGCACAATCTGCATAACTTCTCATTCCATAGTAACTAGACTTTGTCAGTTTGTTTTTGTAACTTAGCAATAGAATTTTATGCCTACAATGTGGTGTTAGGCAGTGAATGGAGTCTTTATTCATAAAAATTGTACTTGGGAATAATTTGTGAATGGTAATAAATATTGAGCTATTTTTCATCATTGCAACATCACTTACTTCATGCTTTTTTTACTTAGAAGAATTTTCCATGTTTTCTTAGTTTGCACTTTACCTTTTCAAGTACTTACTTTACATGCACACTTGGTACATAAGCATGGGTACAACTAGTTCCAAATGTTAAGTGTAGCTATTTGGTAATCCCAGTAGTGATGTTATTTGATTTTCTCAATGATGACTCCAATTGGTAACCTAGTGGAAACTACATAAGTACAATACATGACTAGAGGACTAGGAGCATATACCTATTACTTAGAATAGGATAGATCTTCTTACTTGCTATTACCTAGACTTAGAAATTATTTTCATCTCCTTATGTTTACGCTTAGGAGTAATTTGTGACACATAACATCAACTATCATACATATCATAGTAAGCTAAACCATATGCTTAGATTTCACTAACTCCACATGGGAAGACAATGGTCTCAAACCTTAACTCAACTACTTGCATACCAACATTGTCTATCTACAGATTATGATTGGGTCACGCATGAACACTCATGACTTATGATTGGGTATTGGATTGCTCCACCACTCATCATTGGCATCATTCCTAGGGATAGTCAATGTGTGCTAAGTAGTTGATTTCAAAAATCTCATTATATCAAGAACTTAAAGTCAAAACCTAGAATCATTAAGTAAAATTGAAAATACGTACACTTAACAAGTGACATAGTTTCAACATGGCTTCACTTAAAGATTAATCACCACTTGCCAAAGTACTACAAAGAGATAATGATAGAACCAATGATGAAGAACACTACAGAATGCCCATGCAAACTAGAATCACATATGCTCACATTGATCCTTACAATCCAAACTTTACTTTCATCTTTCATCAAGACCAACAAATGAGGTGGAGAGACATACAAGGTAACATAGTCCTACCTCTAGAGTAAGCAATACTTAGCATGCTTTAAACTAACTTAAGGGTAATGAATCTGAACTAGGTACAAGAAGGGTATCATATGGATAAGCACATGACAAGATCCTATCAACCCATAGAGGAACAAATGAAAAGAGATGCTACCATGCAAATTAAGCATGTACATAACAAAGGAAAGCAAGTTAACACTTTAGTTGTTCTAGAAGAACTTGATGAGGATTCATTTATTGCAAAAAATGCTCCATCATAATCATGATAATCCTTCTCAAATGTCTATTATCCAAGTTGTAGAACCTATCAAAGTTTAATTACAGTCCATCTTAGTATAGATACCTAGAAGGAAGGCAATAGACTCCAAGTATAAGCAAAACTCAAGGCCAAGAGTTTCTTCTAAATCACATAAGGAATAATATCAAAGTCATAGAAGGAGAATAAGAAAGCATCATTTACCTACTACCTCATCTTCATCTTCATGATCATAAGTGGACTCTGATAGGAGGAGATATAGGTACCAAGACCAGGATAGGGAAGAATGAAGTGCTCATGATTGCTATAACCATCTCACAAAATACTCTAATGAGGAAGATGGAGACCATAAACCAAGAAGGCATAGAGATTGAAGAGAGGATCAATAGAGGATTGAGCACAAAAGGGGGCACCACTGCAATAGAGTTCATGAATCCAATCATGATGATGAACCCTTGATTGAAATCCATAGTATGATAAACATTTAGGAAGCTATCTATATACCAACCATGTACATTAAGAACAACTGCATCAATAATCTAGTCATGAATAACATGCCTAGATTTGAGGGCAGTTACAATGTTGATCCTCAACATAACCTTCAAGCATTCCATGATGCATATGCCCTACAAAACATAGAAAGTGATTAGTAGAAACTGAAGTTATTTTCAATGACACTTGTGAAGGAAGATGAAAACTAGTATGGATCACTTGAACTAGAATCAATTAGGAGGTGGATAACCATGCTAGAACTTTTTAATGATAAATGTTAAACTTATTCCCTAGGTGTATAATCTATGAAAAAAAATATAAGGATGGGTTGATATTATTCACTATTACACAAGTGCTCATGCCATGGATTTTTCCAATAGGAGCAATTGAGGCACATTGTTGATGGACTTTGAACCAAAACTAGGGAGACCCTTGGGGTTTATGCCCAAGGTTGGTTATTTAAAATGACTATCCATCATATAAAAATATTAATAGATCAAGTAGTCAAGAAAGAGGATGAATTAAGGAAAAGAGAATCAGTATAAGAATACAATTAAGATACATCCCTCCAAAAAATGGATGTGAGAGTTTATGATCTATAAAAAGATGAAACCTTTGACCAGATGATTTAAAAGAAGACTCTACCTATTCAAAAATCTATCACTAACAAAGTAGCTAAGGTAGAGAAGATGTGGAATTTAATTGATGAGAAGTTTGCAATAGTTTTAAATATTATAAAGGAATGAATTAAGTAAGCCTTTGTTAAAGACAAGAACAAGAAGAAGAAAAGATATTTTGGATGAAAGGAAAAAGTAACTTTAGTGGCTGAAGGTTCAGAAATAAGCTCCAAAGATGAGGAAGGATATGTGTATGCCAATATGAACATCCCAAAGGATGTTGTCCTATCATGGCACACTTACAAGAGATGGGGACATATGAACTTAACCCCAAATTCATCAAGCAATAGATACCCAAATGGTTATCTTATCCTCAAGGTAACTATAGGCATGTCTTCCAACCCATGTAATATCACAGTGGAGCATATCCACAACCACAGGAGAAATATCATCAGTAGTGGCAACAATCCCAATCATGGGCCATGCCACCCCCATGCCAATAGTATCCATATTGATAACTAAACCCATATGGATACTATGTGCAATGTATAATATCTCTAGGAAATGTAGTCATTAAAGCTCCACAATATTATCCAACTAAATATCAAAGACCAACATCACCAAGGATAGATACAAACTCATATATGCATCCTCAAATTATTCCTCAAATTAAAATCCCAATTCTTTATGACAAGTGCCACCTCTTGTAATGCAGGAGGAACTACAATCTCAACCGTAACAAAAAAATGCAACCAGGGTGATGAGTATATAGAGAGAGGACCTTACCAACAACACTAAGGGCCAATCTAAGAAACATCCTTTCTTCAAGAAAACTCAAAAAAAAATTGGTAGATTTGGAACTTTATTGAAACAATATTTTTCTATGGAATATCCTTCTAAAAATGACAAGTTTACACCATCATCAAATATGAAAATGCAAATTGCCATGCTAATAGAGATAGTATCAAATTAGATTAAGGTAGGAACACTTCCCAAGAAAAGAATGGATCCAGACGTTCCTTACATTTATCTATGAGTAGTTGGAAATCTAGCATGCAAGGCTCTATTAGATTTGGATTTCAAAGTTAACTTGATTCCTCTAAAAATATACAAGGCATGGAACCTACTAAATTTAATGAAATGCAATATCTAGTTAGAGCTTGCAAATGAATCTATCACTATTCCCTTTGGATAGATAGAAGATGTGGTAACCACTATTAATGGGTGGTCATATCTAGCAGACTTTTTGGTGATCAACATGCAAAATAATGATAAGGACTTTCCTATTATAATGAGGAGAGCATGGCTCAACACACTTGATGCTAATTTAAGCATGAGAGATTTATCTATTGAAATCTCTAAGGAAGACATGCACATAGCCATACATACACAATAGATTCCATACATTACTACTAATAGTAAAGGATGTAGTTGTGGACCAACACTTCAGAATGTCAACACAATCATTACACTAGTCCACAGCAATAGTGAAAAACAAGTGTGTGCAAAAGTAAGTGCATGGGTCACTAAAAAAAACGACACCTTATGATCAACAACTAAGAACATTAAACTATCCAAAACATGCATGGAATAATCTGAACCACTTATTAACTCCTCAACTATGAGAAAGACTTTAGTTGAGAACTTAAAAATAAAAACATTAAACCATAATCATAGAATAGCAAATAGAGAAAATAAGAACGTAAATGATCAAATTTCAATAACCAACAAGATTACGTGGGATGATCTCTGAAAAACTAAGTCACCAAGGATGGTAAGTGAGAAATCTAAAGTGTATGATCCAAGGAAACTAGGGTCTATCTTCCAAACACTTGTCCATGAGTTCAGTCATGAGGGAGATGCCTTATCATGACTTAGGAATTAATAAGTGCTTTTTAACTTTTTTTTCTAATTTTTGTGATTTATAATTTTTGTTATACCTTTCCTTTTCTTAATACTTTTTTACATTCTTTAATATCTCCTCATTCTCTTATACTTTTCAATTTCTTAATAATTTCTTGATTCCTAAACGTTTTCCAACTCTTTGATGATTTTTCATTCTTTTAACATTTTCCATTATTTCTATCTTTTCCATTCTTACTATCCTCTATAATTTTTCATGGCTTTTCTTCATTTTACTTGTACATATGTTTGTGAATTGTTAATAATACACACCAAGAATAAGGCAAGATGTAGTCCAATAAGGTGACTTTATGTTATCAAGTCATAAGGGACTGATTATTTGTATAGTGAGACCATAATATCCATCCATCAATTCCATTAATAAGAGGTTCTTAACATGGACATAGTGATATTCTTTTCCTAGTAAAACTAAGAATAAATTTGTGATCACTATTTCTGGATAGATGAGCAAAGAACCAAGTGGAAATATGAAGGGTGTGACATCAAGGGGATTTATGAAATCTCTTGGACCACTACTGTATGTTCTATTATGTTAGTAAGGTTTTAATAATATCCTTGTATATCTAATGAAAAATTGGAGTAAGACTATGAGAAGTGCTACCTTACCATGTCACCAGCAGGACATGTTACCAATGCCTAAAGGTAGTCCTTTGATATGATTGATACAACTAATAGTAAAATACATGCATGGTGTAGGGGTTGCACCTTGATAGATCCCAACATGATCCAATCCACAACTTCCAAGAAAATCTAGGTTAGAAAATAAGAACAACATAGTAAAATGAAGAAAATATCCCTTATATTAAGATAATTCTCAAAATACATATAAAATAGAGCAAAGATGAGGATCCAAGCTTAACCCATAACTCTCCCAAGGATCTTAGAGGCCATACTTGTTTACCATTAATCCTCAATTACTCATAATGAAGTCCAAGCTCAAGACAAAACACTTATAAGAGATTCTCCTAATCTCTTTGAAGTGTTCTTCCTTGCCTCTCACTCAACTTTCTTTCACAAGCTCTCTTCTTGTACAAGCTCTCCTTCCTTAAACTCTCACAAGCTTTCTCTCTTGCTCATGGTCAAGGTTATACTGTCTCTCTCCCAACAATGGTGAAGTACATCAATATTTATAAGAAATTGGAAGGTAAAAATCCTACAAACATTTCCTCAACTCAAATTGAAGTTCTTTACATGTGTTCCAAGTCTTCTCACCTTCTCCTTAGTTTTTTCCATCTTTCTTTAACTATTTCTTGAATTGGAATGGTATTTTTGGAAGTTTCCTCATGCATTTGGAACATCTCTAGCTTCATGTGGACATCTACTATGAAATCCCTGCTCTCGAGAGAGACATATACTATTTTTAGTAGATGTCTTTATTTCAATGGAGACATATTTGGAAATATGTCCATATTTTTTGGTAGACATCTATCCTAAAGATGCCAAAAATAAAAATTCTTATTTTGATGCCAAAAGCCTCTAGATGCCTTCCAACAAGTCCCCATAGATCTTGGAACCTTCTAAACCCATCAAAATAAGCCAAAAACACCTCCAAACATGTTAAAACATCCAAGAATCATCCCTAACAAAATCAACTCAAAATAATACATAACATGTAGGGTGGAATAAGGGAATCGGAAGAGGTGTCCCTACACTAGCTCTCCCATCATTTAAAATGTCATGCTTCATGACCTTTTAAAAGTTGGAAGTGGCCATGCCCCCATGAGTCAAGGCCATCACAATAATCATGACTCAATGTGTTATAAACATGAGAATAACTATCATTAGAGGTTTTGGTTTTGAGCTTCCATTTCTCATAGGGGCTTGTCCTCATGCCTCACCATGTTTCCTTTATTTGAGTATCTTCTTGGAATGCTTCCCTTGCATTTCCATAATGACTTAAACCTACATAAAAGTGATAGAAAAATATGGAAAAATATTTTTTAGCATATCCATGGGGTAGGTCTCCTTATCCTATGCCCAAATAGCAATGGAATTTCTCCACTTACTACCAACTAATCTCCCTTATTGTTTCAACAACTTTTTGCCAAAACAAATTTTAGTCCAACACCTACACAAGTGCCCAAGAGTATTAACCAACATACTACTATCATCAACACCTAGGATTGAATAGTACCATAATCACTCCTCTTCTCAGTCATATGAGAATCCAAGAAATCAATCATAGTCTCTATAGCAAATGCATCCTCTTTAGCGTCAAAGAAAATTTCATCATCACAAATAGCATTCACCCTTACCATCTTCTTATAACTAGCAAGCATCAATGAAGAAATTAAATTACCAATCTCATTATCAGAAATAGTGGACAACAACCTATACTTATTATTATTTTGTCTTATAGTCCAACTATTATTTTAACCATAAAAAATAGCCTTATTATCATAATTTCAAGGTGTACCAAATATGAAATCTGAATAATCAATAGGCACTGATCATGAAAACTCCCAGNATATGAAATCTGAATAATCAATAGGCACTGATCATGAAAACTCCCAATGGAATAATTAATAAGGCATTGTTCCTTAACTTTCTTATAATGATTCTTCATTAACTAATGCACCTTGTATGGATTAGAATGAGGAATTATGGTCAACTTTAATGACTTCATCACCTTGGTAGAAATCACATTTTCTTGTGCTCCACCATCAATGAGTACATTTAAAGAATAACCCTTAACATAACAATGAGTTCGAAATAAGATCTACCTCACACCATCCTGATTGGAACTAGCATGTCCAAAAAAATTACAACTATTCAATTCACTTTGATCAATAATATGCAAAGGCTCATGTTCACATACCTTCTTTGAAGATTTAGGTTCATCTTCTTACATAGTTTGAATTTCCTTACCCTTATAAGAATTCTTCTTGGGCTTTCTACATTCCCATTGTCTATGACTTGATTCATCACAATTATAACATGTATCTTTATAATGATCTTTATCTCTTGGAGACTGTTCCCTTCCTCTTTCACTTTTAGAAGTAGACTCTCTTTCCTTCTTCCTTAGCTCATCTTCACCATCCTTCTTGTTGATTTCTTTGACTTTTGAATAGTTTCTTTCTCATACTTTCTCATATGATATTTGTCCCTCTTTAGGTCAAATTTTGTAATTTTCATTTCAGCCTTAAGAGTAAGATCATAGGCTTCATCAAGATTATTAGGCTCATATAATGCTAATTCTTCCTGGTATTGCATCCTTAATCCACTAATGAAGTTAGAAGCTTGTTCATACTTAGTCTAATAAACATCAACCATTTCCAAGTCTTTACTAAATTCAACATAAAAATCCCTTACCTCTTGATCTCCATATTTGATAAATGTTAGCTTCTTGATGGCTTCATGATAGAAGGATGTTCTCTCAAATTTTTGCTTTAGCATGAACTCCATGAGTTGCCAAATCTCAGTAGGTCTTTCATGTACTTCAATACATTCCTTGTCCCACCATGTAGCTACCAATCCTTCAAGTTTACTCTCAAAAACATGAACCATTGTCTCTCTAGAAAGTTTCTCAAAAAGAAAATACTTATTCATAGTTCTAAGCCAAGAAAGAAAGAAATCTATACCTTCAACACCTTTAAAGATGGAAATATTTACATGAGGAACTCTTAAAGCACTTCTTAACATCTTTACAAACCTTTCATCATCATTTTCCTCATTATTAAATGAAAAATTTGACTCATATGTGTGAGTTCTAGTTCTGTCTCTCCATGGAGTTCCTTGATCATGTCTTCCTCTTGATCCTTGCAATAGTGCAAAAGGATTCTTGTTTTCAATCTTCTCTTCACTTCTTCTTGAATTTTTTTCAAAATCTTGGTACTTGAAGGTCCTTACCATGGTAATAACTTCTTGCATTCTAGCCAAAAATGCCTTGAATAAGTCTTTGAGTTCTTAAATCTCTTTTCCAAGATCTAGATTAGTCTTCTTCTTAGGAGCCATACCTTTTTCCCAACTCTTGCAAATGTGTGGATTCCTCAAAACTTTGGCTTTGATACCAAAATGATTTAGGGGTTGCACCTTGATAGATCCCAATATTACCTAATCCACAACTTCTAAGAAAATCTAGCTTCAAAAATAAGAACACAATAAAATGGAGAAAATCTCCCTTATATTAAGATAATTCTCAAAATACATATAAAATACAACAAAGATGAGGAGCCAAGCTTAACTCATAACTCTCTAAAGAATCTTAGAGGACATAGTTGTTCCGCCTTGATGAGCATCAAAGTGTTACATTGATAGGCCCCCATTGACGTGGCCTTGTCGATGGGACCCCATTTATGTGATGTTGCCTTTTTGACAGGGCCATGTCGACATAGCATTTAATACATCTATGGGGCCATGTTGATGTAGTACTATAGAAAAAACTATAAATACAAGCTTCCAGTTGTGGTTATGGCCATAGAAATCATAATAGTAACTGAACTCTTATAGTTTTTATATTTAAAAGTTAGAATATTTTCTCGAGTGCCTACAGCAGGAGTCATTGAGTATATGAATCTTTGTTCAAGCATTGTTGTACCTAAGGATGATAATGTGTGCAATAATAAAGATGAGCCTCTTAATAAACCTTGCAAAATTCTGGATAGTTTAAGATGTTTTAATCATGCATTTAATGCTTTTAGTTATTTATTCAATGTTTTTTAGTAATTAAGCTAATTAAGTAATTAAGTGAGACAAGCTAGATAGATTAAATACATAAGTATGACTATTTTGAGCATAACACATATTTTCTTGGTAAGCCTAGCAATGTTATTACTTGATGTGCCTAGTAGCATATCACTTAGTAACCTAGTAGTGGATACATGGGTTTAGGATGTGTATGGAAAGTGGGACCATATGCTTATGTTAGAATTAGTTAGAGACTAGTTAAGTGGTTAAATTAGATTAGTTGTTAAATTATTCCATCTATTTACTCTAAGCACCAAAGAACATAAAACATAAAACAATAAAAATCATATGCTTCAATTACACTTAACCATACCTTTGTACATCATAAGTGTAATTGGGAAGACAATGAACAATCTTAGGACAAGGTTCACTTCCTAGAAGACTAGTGTACTAGAAACTATAAAGTTTGCAAAATTCGATCATATCGCATGTGAATGCTTCATGATTCATATGGTTGGGTGTAGGGGTACCTTCACTACTCATAATTGGGATTGCTACTAGAAATGTTTTTTGTTAAAACATGCACTATCTAGGATTAGTAAATATTATTAATATTTTTGGAATAACCCAAGGTCAACATCACTCTCAACGACATATAAGTATACAAGCACACTGATATTTTATTTGTTTGCAAAATTTTTTCTACTTCTTGCAAGCATGAAAATGTCAAACCACTAGTCCCACAATAGTGCAAGTTGGTATATACTCATCTAGATGAGTATGTGCCTAACTTCACCATCATCCTACAATAGGATGAGCAACTGCAATGGAGTGATATGAAGGACAACATTGTAATACCCCCCAATTAATCTATGCCCGTAATGCTACTTTGAACTCTTAAGAAGTTAGGCATTCATGATCTTCAAGAGGCATATGCCATGCATGACTATGAGTATTGAGACTACTATCCCACTAACACACAATGTAGGAGAGATTGACATCAGGAGAAGCATCATGAGGTTGTGAAGGGAAAACACTTCACCAATACCTTATTCCACCTAAACCAAGATGATAATGAGGATCCTCCCTTTGAGGGCTCTCAACATGATAATTTTCTACCCTTGGTTACTGATGATGGGGATGTAAACTTCAATCTACATTCTACTATCAATATTCCGAGTTCATGAAAAGATGGCAATCAAGGCAGGAGCTTGGGCAAGCATCAATATCAGAAGAAATCTAATGAACATGGTTGTGATAACTGAAGGGGAGTTGGCAAACACCATGGTGATGATAGTCCTCCTCCCTCTTCATCCTTTTCATCTACATCCTCTTCTTCCTCTTCTTCTAATTCTAAAAGACACCACAAAAAGAATAAATATGATGACGATGCTCAATAGGATAGCACCAAGCCTATAATGAATGAAGGGGTAATAGAGAACATCATCAATAGTAATTCAATAATGATGATGATGAGCCTTTGTTGGCAACTTGAAGCATGCTTAACATTGTAGAGGTAGTTAAGATTCCAACTAAGCATGTGAAAGATACCTAGATCAAGTGTTTCGACATGAACAATATCCCAAGATTTGAGGGGGAATATAACTCTAATCCAAAGACACATCTACAAGCTTTCCATGATTTTGGTGCCTTGTAGAACATTGAAAATGATTGGTAGAAACTTAAACTCTTTCCCAGGACACTCATCAAGGAGGCTAAAAATTGGTACCAATCCATAGAACCAGAATCAATTCATAGATGGAGTACCATCCTAGAACTATTTAATGAAAAATACCAAACATACTTCAAAGTGTCTAATCTGAGAAGGAAAATCCAAGGCTAGAAATAGAAAATACATAAGCCCTTGGATGTTATCATGGATAGATATTATGCTCTCTTACACCAATGCCCTAGCCATGGTTATTCCCAAAGAAAATAACTCTTAGGGTTTACACCCAAGGGAGACTATATGAACTGAGAGTTCATCAAATACAAAGGCTACTAGTGCAAGTAGTAAAAGAAGAAGGTGAGTTGTAGAAAATGGAAAGTGCAAAATAATATAATAGGAATCCGTCTACTAGGAAAAGGGAGGTCCAATTCTATGATGAGGGGGACTCACCACTCAAAAAAGTGATGAATAGGAAAATCTTTCCTATCCAAAAATCTATTTCTAATATTTTAGCAAAGGTTGATAAATTATGAAACTCTTTGGATGAAAAGTTCCAAATTGTTATCAAGATTTCTAAAGCATCTAAAGAGAAAAATTGTGATCATGACCATAGGAGGAAAAAATAAGCTAAATGTTCCTACTAGAGAGGTAAGGGCAAAGCTACTACAACTAATC
Organism: Gnetum montanum; assembly: GCA_015680685.1. Taxonomy (NCBI): domain Eukaryota; kingdom Viridiplantae; phylum Streptophyta; class Gnetopsida; order Gnetales; family Gnetaceae; genus Gnetum; species Gnetum montanum. The sequence continues at coordinate 289,245 of MNCI01003452.1, read as the reverse complement.
ATAATCATCAGGAATGCCACCACCAAGATAGTAGTATCCTTATAGGTAACTAGATCCATATGGATACTATGTTTAGTAGCCCATTTCTCCATGAATCTCTACAAGCCATGCACCATTCTAGCATCACTATTATCCTTCATAGTTCCATCAAACTCATTCACGATCTACATGATGAAAGCACCCATATCCTTACCACCCTTTGCATTCGTCTACATGCATCCATCTACCCTATATCCAATTACCTCCTGCTCCATCCATGCAGGGTGAAATTCTTCCACAACTACAACAATGAAATTCTACAAGGGCTATACATTCACAACTAGCCTTTTAGCTAAGTGGTTCAGATAATTGATCTAGGAAACAACCCTTTTTCTAACCCAATAGTCCTTCCAAACCCTCACAACCTGATGTGGTTGATCACCCTACATCTCCAACATCCTCATCCTCTACATCAAACACATTCAAGTACCCTTCATACCAAATGTCACATTGGATCCACACTATGATGTTAACTCATGTTGTCTCTATTAGATTAAGGCTGGTAACTTTCCCATGAAAATATCTAACCTAGGAAGTCTTCTTATTTACTTGTAGATCATTGGACATGAGCCATGCAAGGCTCTTCTTGATTTTGGTTCTAGTATCAATCTCATCTCCCATGACATGTACAAGGCCTAGATCCTACTACCTCTCAAGAAAAGAAACATCTATTTGGAATTGGTAGACCAACCAATCACTATCCCTTTGGGACTAGTGGAGGACATCATAACCATAGCTTGTGGATGATCCTATCCTACTAATTTTTTGGTGATCAAAGTTGAAAACTATAAAAGTGACTTCCCCATCATTATGGGAAGGGCTTGGTTAAGCACTGCTGATGTATGAATGGGCATAAGGGACCTCTCCTTAGAAGTCTCTAAGGAGAATGAATTTGAATGACTAGAAATCTCTAAGAGGTGAAATCCAAATTACACTAGAATCTTAGGCCAAGACAACATTCACAAGTCCCTAGGCGACTTTTGAATATGTAAGATGTGATTTGTTTTGTACAATGCCCCTACAACATTTCAATGCCTAGTTCTTAATATTTTTCAATAGTAAATTAGTAGTAGGGTAGAAGTCTTTCTGTATAACTTCTCTACCTATGGAACTACATTTGAGAAAGCCCTAGATCACCTTGAGTAGGCACTAAAAAGATGTGTTGAAACAAAACTTAGGCTTAATTGGCATAAAATCCATTTAATAGTCCAGGAAGGCATAATATCAGGACACTGAATTGACAACAAGGGATTGAGGTAGACCCAAAAATGATGAGAGTCATCCAAGGAATCACACACCAACTAGAGATAGTCAAAGACATATAATCATCCCCTGGACACACTAGCTACTACCGGTGATTTATAGAGAATTTCTCTAAGATCACAAAGTTTTTGTTCTAGCTCAGAAAGAAAGATGCTCCGTTCATCTAGACCAAGGAATGTGAACATGCATTCTAATAACTAAAATACAAAATCATGAAAACTCTAATTCTATAGGCACCAAACTGGTGCATACCATTTCACATAATGACGGATGCATCTAATTATGCCTTGGGAGTTATGCTTACATAGTTGGATGATAAGAAACAACCACATTACATCCACTACCCAAGATGAAGCATTATGGGTGCATAGTTGAATTACACCACAACTAAAAAAGAACTAATGGAAGTGGTGTATACTCTCGAAAAGTTTAGGCACTATGTGCTTGGCTATAAGCTGTTTGTGCACACAAATCACAGTGTCATCTACTTCCTAATGAACAAGCCAATTCTGAGTCCTCGTATCATATGATGGCTCATGATCTTGTAGGAATTCAATCTTAAAATGGTAGTTTGAAAAGGAACCAAGAATGTGATCAATAACCACCTCTCTCGATTAAGGTGGGATAACAAAGAGGAGAAGAGTTCACTCTCTAATCATTTTCCAAATGAACTCCTCTTTATAGGGGTAATAAATGATTGAGTGTCCATAAAAAATGGTATAATGGCATCCTTACTTACCTTCTCACTCAAGAGATTCCATAAGATCTAGTCTTTAGGAAGAAACAATAGTTTCTTCATTGGGCAAAGTACTTCATGGAAATCAATGAACACCTTTACAAGGTGTGCATTGATGGCCTAGTTCATTATTGTGTCCCTGATATAGACCAATTACACATTCACCAAGATTCTCATTAAGGTCCTTACTAAGGCCAATATGCTAGGAGACATATGACCATAAAAATCCTGATGGTAGGATACTATTGGCCTATAATCTTTAGGGATGCACACTAGTTTTTCCGATCTTGTGAACACTATTAATGAGATGGTGGGATGACCACACGAATGGAGGGTTCTCATTGGTGGATTCAATCACTAGAGCCCTTTGACATATTGGGCATAGACTTCATAGGTTCCATCACATCCATGTCCAATAGAAAGGCATATATCATCATAACAGTTGACTACTGCATCAAATGAATAGAAGCAATAGCCATCACCAACTATACATCCTCCATTACTACTAGATTTGTACAAAAAAATGTTGCAAATAAGTTTTGGATGCCACATGCACTAATTTCTAACAATGGAACTCATCTTAAAGGTGCCACCTTTCGAAAACTTATGTAATTCTTGGGGGTCAAACATAAATCAACAACACCCTACCACCCCCAACCCAATGATCAAGCAAAGGTAACTAACAAGTATATTACAGAGATTCTAATAAGAGCCATAAGCAAATATAGGAGAGGATGGAACAAAAAACTCAACAATTCCCTTTGGGCATACCACTCAACATGGAAACTCCTTATTGGCTACTCTCCCTATGAGCTAGTTTATGAAAAAATTCTAACACTCCTGATCCAATCTAAGCTTCGTACACTCTCAAAAAAATGTGACTTGGATGCTAACTTGAGCCTAGCACAAAGAGAAAAATTAATCAACCTGAATGTGCTAAATGAAAATTGATTAGTGTCCCTATCTTTGAATGAAGTGCACAAGGCATACAAGAAATAATGACATGACCTTAGAATATGAAAAGTAAAATTTCAACCAAGAGATAAGGTTCTCTACTGGAATCCCACACATGTACTTCAAAAAACTAAATTCCAAAAATTATTAGAGGGACCTTATATAATTGATGAAACTTTTCCTTCTAGGTCCATGACTACATACAAACGTAAGAACCCAAATAAAAATCAATTGGTCAACACCTAATAATTGAAGCTTGTCCATGAGCCTAGGTAAGCCAGTGCAATAACTACCTCAATAGATGAAAAGCCATGCTCAATTTTTTAGATCTCCTCCCTCAAATTTAGTTGTGGGGGAGAGGCCATCCATGCTTATCATCCATGTGGCTCCTCAGTTTTTTTTTATTTTTGTTTTTCATGTTTTTGATTTTGCAAATTATTTTTTACCACTTTTTAACTTTCAAAATTTCCATCTTTTTACACCATCATTAGTATGCTTAAATATTTTTTAAATATTTTACACTTTCTTATATATTTTACCCTTTTTTTAAGTGTGATTTTCAAATTTTTGCTAATAAAAGTGCTTTTACCAACAAGACACAGTGGTGCTATAGTTGCTACTAATGGTGGATTGTGCTTTATGTTTTGTTTTCTAATGTCTGGTTTCTATTTTTGAATTTTTTTACCAATGACTCAATCATGGCTTCTTTTTCATGAAATAGGTAGCGAGTCCATGACATCCACCCATTCACAAACTCTATGGTTTTTCTTATTTTGGAAGTTTGAGTTCCCTTTCATTAAATCAACTTTTAATAAATTTTTGACCTTGGTAGTTTCTTGAATTGGAAAAGATTCAAAGGTTTTCATAGGACATGAATTTAATGGAACTCAATACTCTTTGTACTCTTCTACTTACTTGGGTGCTGAAGTATTTTTTCAAGGACTTCTTAACATTCCATTTATACCAATAAAAAGAATTCAAATAAAGTCTTTGCATAGTGTGGTTCCCATCCAAAAAGAAAATAAAGAAAGGAAAATAAAAAATGGAAATATAACAAAAAATTAAAAAAAAAACATGATGGAAATTCAAAGCACACCCCTTAGACAAATAAACGGGCTACAAGCACTGGTCATGGGACTAGAAAGACATGTTACCCATGTTATCCATCCTTTAACTAAGGCCCTTTCTCACTTTCTTCTTTTTTTTCTTCTCTTTATGGAATGGTGGTTTTTCTATGGATGCACTCTTGTGTCTCAAGGGGGTGGATTGGTCTTGGAGTGGTGATGTAAAGTCATTAAAAGAGGTTGGTTTTGGTCTAGATTAAGGATGGATCTTCTAAGGTCATTTTAAAGACAAACTCCACAAAGGATGTTTTATGATCTTAATTTGGAATTCCATTCCATCTTTTCCATTATCCATCTCTACTAACTAAAGCTCACTTCACTGCCAAAGTCCATGTTCTTGATTCCATGTCTTGGTTTGACATATTTGAATTCTTAGGTAGAATCTTCCAGGTTTGGTCCTTAACTTCCATCAACCATTAGTTGCCTATGGGGGACCCACTTTTATATATCTTATTTGGGTTTGTTAAGTACCTTATCCTTAAACATTCTTAAAATCGGAATCTTTTGTGCATCCATCTTCTGCATCACACCATCTCCTCCTTTACATATTTTGTTCATTAAATACATTCATCATCAAATTTTTTAATTTTTAAGCTTCCAAAGATTCTTTTCAATTGTTTTATCATATTCTTGGCTTTTCTAGGATTCCATGGACCCCAAATTCATTGAAAAATTCCTTATAGTTTTTTTTTTTTTTTGAGATATTCAAATTTTAAAATTTTGCCTATGGGCCCTATATATGGGGCCCCATCAATGAAGAAAACTCGTATATGAGGCCCCATATATGGGGCCTCGTTGATGTAAGGAAAAATACTATATACATGCACAACCACACATGAAAAATTTTACACTTTATTGTAAACACTAAAGGAGTTTTTCAAATTTTTAGAGCCCAAAACCTTCCAGAGCCCATAACTTCCTAACCATTTATCCAAATCACTCCATTTTTTATCCTACAACTACCAAAGGTAAGCTCTTCATCATGGGGGCCATAAATGTACCATTTTTGATGAAAAAATTTTCATCATTTTTTCTAACTCCCATGAAGGTTTAACTAAAAAATCAACTATCTAAATTACAAGAGCTAAATATTTCCAACAAGCTTTGATAAAAATTATATTTAATAATTAATAAAATAGTCAATCCACCATGGTCAAACCTTAGGGAATCATGCTAGAACCATAGGGAATCATGCTCCAGGATCAAATTAGCAGGGGGAGTGTTGGGCTTGAAAAAACTAACATAGCATAGTATCCCCACTAGCTTAACCATGATCAAGATGGGCTTAAGAAAATCCCTATAGAGGAAACAAAATATAACATTAGAATCATATCAATAGCACTTAAGCAAAACATTAGCAAAAAATAACTAATATAACCAAGCATATCATACGACCAAAACTTAGAATTTTTTGGAAAATTTGCCTACACGTCCTAGTTAGTAGTGAAAGTAGCCATCATAAAAACTCTAGAGTGTAAGCCAAAACTTCCTTTAAAAACTTCAACAAAAATCAACATGATCATGGCCTACATAACCTTTAAACATTACATTCAAAACATAACTACTAAAAACTTTTAATAGCCATGAAACCAATTTTAGATCACTTCTAACATTTCCAAGTATCCCTAGGGGTATGGGACATTGACAAGAAAAACCATATAGTATGCCAACATTGCCCATCCCTAAGGGATAAAATTGCTACAACATAAAAACCTCCATTCACACAACCATATAGAAAAAATCACCAAAAATCAATGGTAACTCTATTTCTAATGATTATACCACTATTGGAATCCTGAAATCATGAGCTAGGAAACCATAGCTAGAAATACCTAAAATTCTTAGAATTTTTTATAATAAATGTAGCAAACTAAACATGAACCATGCCATCATGACAAAACCCCTTTCTACACGAGTTTTGTAGAAAATTCACCAAAAATTCATTTTAAGCCCAAATCAGGTGATTCAAAGACCATTTAAAACCTTAAATCAATAAGCATCCATTTCTAGAAAATATGTAGAACCCTTTCCTTTTTCTGAGAAAATTCACAAACTTACAAGAAAAAACTAGAAATGGCACAAACCCTACCTATATTGTCTAGTAAAAAAATTCACTACAAATTAATTACAATCCAAATTAAATGAAACCATAGCCAATAGAAACATAAAACCTAACTCTAAAAATATAAAACATTAAATTCTAACAACAAAAAACAATTCACAAGTATGATTTCTTTCTTGCTAAAAATAGTAAAAAGAAAACACACAAGAATTTCCAAGATCAAATTTAAAATAGTCATAGATGAAGACCTAAATGGCCAAGTGATCTTGAAACTGCATAGAAAATAGCAAAATAGGTGGTGGGATTTTTCCAAATTTTAATTCTACTTAATTCAATAGCCTAGATATGAATACAACACCCCCATCCTAAACTAGAAAACAATAGAAAATGGCCAAAAACACAAAGAAAATGGCTTGAAATGGCCTACCTTGTGGTGATGGTAGATGAACTCTATCTTATCATAGGCCATGGAAGCTATGAGATTCCCCTAGCCACTACATCTACATCTTCTAAAACTTGGTTTTTGCTACTTCCTTCCTTTCTCTTCATTATGATTGCCTCCAACACTATAGAAACCTTGGAAATTTGAAGGATTTGAGCTCCAACACTACCTGATGGGGCTTCTAGATCATCCACACTGAGGATTGATGGATTTTCTAAGGAAAAAATATCTATAAGAGATCTGGCAAAGGTGCTAAGAAGAGAGAATGATATTTTCATTTCATTTTTTAAAAAATTGTGCATAAAAACTAGATCTAAACCTAGGCACCCTCTTCCTTACCACCATTGCCAATTCCAGGCACTAAAACTCATGGTGCACTAGTTAGGAAATTCTAGGATTATGGGAGTTAGCACCATGATTCAAAATTTTGAAATTTTGGATGGGCCCCATTAAATGCCTCCCAAGAAAAGTGTGTTCCAAGCTTAAAAACCTTCTCTTCACTAATGTTTGAACCCCTTGGAACCCATACAACCATGTTCTAATCTTATCCCTCCTCCTCACCCATGTTAGGTAGCATGGATCCTTGCCTCATCTACCCCATGACCACGGAAGCTTATCCCCTTTGCCATTTTTGGCATCTGCAATTGACATAACCAAACCCCAAACCTTGATAGGAGGTAAAACCTTCAAACAACTTGTCACTTTGGGCAACCATGCTAAGCTAGGCCTCATCCATGCTAGCCCAATGTTGCCCATGGGATATAACATTCATACCCACTCTCTAGCTTCTACTAACCCTTAATTTGACTCCAAGGTGGGTCCACATTTCCTAAAACCCCTCTATTCACCCCCGGTAGCTCCTAAACCTTGTTAAGCCTAGTCAAAATTGCCTAAAACTTTTAGATCTAGTGAAGCCATGCTTCCCAACATGGCTCCAACATGTATGACTTGGATGTGACATTAAAACCCCAAAATCAACCACCCAGTTACCATATCCTAACTCTAACACCCTGTTTGGCCTCTAGAAGCTGAAATTGGATAAGAAACAAGTCAAATTTTACATCACCCATCTTTACCACACTAGTGAACCTTGAACCCACGTTTCCTAGCATGGTTCTAGCATGGATGCCCTAAGGGTAAGCCATAAAAGCCTTTTCATAGCCTCAAATAACCATAAAATTCACTCTAATAGCCTAGACATCCCTCAATGGTCTTTGACAATTGACATATGTCAAGATTTAAGTCAAAATTCATGCCTTAAACTATTTTCATGCTAGTGAACCCTCCACCCATGCTGCTTAACATGGGTACTTTGGGAGTAAGTCCTAAAACCCCTTTGAAACACCACAAAAATTTTGGCTAACACTTGAAGACAGAAATTAAGCTAAGTCATGTTGGTTCTCAGCATGACCAAGCTTGAAAGCCTCAGAATAGCATCAAACGAAGTCAAAGCGAGCAAGTAAAAGTTCCCTGGGACCCACAGAAGACTACGAGGACATCTGGCCTCAAACTTGGTAAATCTTGAGCTCAAAATACTTGGTTTTCGCTAAGTATGTATCCTGTACGCTGGCCTACACATGCCCAGCGTAAGGCCCAGCGTACAGCAACTTTTGGGGCTCAAAAACTCCTCAAAACATGCCAGAATCGAGCGTCCAGACCCCCTGGAACCTTCCCCAAGGTTCCCAGTAGGTCTCAGGCACTTGAAAATTGAATTTTTGGCTCCGAATGATGGTCTTCCATTCCTGCACGCCTGGCATATACGCCCGGCATGCAGCCAGCGTAGACAGAATTTTGGGCTCCATAAATGCATCAAAACGTGCTAGAATCGAGCATCTGGACCCCCCAGGACCTTCCCCAAGGTTCCCAGTAGGTCTCAGGCACTTGAAAATTGAATTTTTGGCTCCGAATGATGGTCTTCCATTCCTGCACGCCCGGCGTGTACGCCCGGCGTGCAGCCAGCGTACAGCAACTTTCGGGCCCCAAAAATGCATCAAAACGTGCCAGAACGGAGCGTCCAGACCCCCCAAGACCTTCCCTAAGGTTTCCAGCAGCTCTTGGGCACCCAAAAATCAATTTTTGACCTTAAAATGAAGCATTTTCATGTGTATACGCTGTGCACATTTTTGGCTTACGCTGGCATGCTATACGCTTACGCTGGCATCCTCTACGCTCAGCATCCATCAGCGTAGAAGCCCAGCGTCCATCCAAGTTCACACGCCCAGCGTACATGCCCAGCGTATACGCCCAGCGTACACGCCCAGCGTCCATCCAAGTTCACACGCCCAGCGTATACGCCCAGCATATACGCCCAGCGTCCATCCAAGTTCACATGCCCAGCATATACGCCCAGCGTCCATCGAAGTTCACATGCCCAGCGTATACGCCCAGCGTCCATCCAAGTTCACACACCCAGCAAGTCCAGCATATATGCCCAGCGTATACGCTGGCCTGATGTAGCGTATACGCCCAGCGTATACGCCCACGTGTCTCGCAGTCCGATTTTCCCGGTAACCCCACCCCTATAAATAGCCCAGTTTTCTGCATTTTGAAAAAAAACAAAAAATTTCTAACCAGAGCCGAGCACAGTCTTTACGCTCCACCTATAGTGTCCCAGCCGAGTCATTCCTACACACGCCGGGGCCTTTCGTCCGCCTTGTGTCAAAGCCACAACTGCGTTTGGACCGGTGCACTTTGTAATCAATTCTTAATACAAAACAGTTTACATTTTGCTCTGATTTATTGCAGTTTTCTTCGTTTTTTAGTTTACGTTTACAGGCTCATTTACGTTATCGTGCTTGTTTACGGTTTACATTTAATGTGCATTGTTTACGTATAACCCAACGTGTTGTAGCGGCAAACGTTGGGGAAGTCCTTGTTTGATCCGCGTGCGGACCATTCAAGGCACTCTGCCTTCGTCCGTGCCAGCTTGCCCTCAAGCGGAGGCAGGGTCAACCGTGCTCGTCCGCAGATCTTTCGGTGCTTGTAACGTTCCAGCCTCGCACCGACGATTTCGGTCAGCACACCCTTTTATGACCAAAAATAGCCTCAAAACTTGTCCTAGTGACCTCACAACCCTACTAGAGCTCATAGAGCCATCAAACATCATAGAATCAATAAAACATGGTAAAAAGCTATCATTCCCCTTTCATTCATGTTAGGACCATGCTACCTAGGATGGCTCAGGGGCGATGATTGTAGAAAACATCAAGAAACCTTAAAATTAGTTAATTTCAATGCCAAATCTTGACAAAAGATCCCTACAATCCTAGAAACTCTAAAACCCTATTAAATCATGTCAAAAGTGATCAAAACCATGAGTTCAAGTGGAGCTAAAATGGGGGGGGGAGGGGAGGGAGGACCCCATCCATGTTGGGGGACATTGCCCCAAAATGGATGAATGAGGCATGACCAAAAATTTCTAGGACCAACATCAAAATTGACATGTGGTGACTTTCCAACCTTCTTGGAGACTCTAGTAGCTAAAACGTACTAAAGTAAACCTACTTCCATGACCATTCCCATCCCCATGCTAAGAACCCCCTCACCCATGCTAACCAACATGGATGCCTTAAGAGAGACTCATGGAAGCCTCATGGAGGCATTAAAACAACTTCAACTTGTACCACCTTAACCCTAATATCCTATTAGCACCTCTGGAAGCCATTAAACCTAGTAAAACCAAGCAGAAGTTACAAAAAACTATCCCCCTTGATCACCCATGCTAAGGCCACACTAACCAACATGGCCCTACATTACTCTAAAGGGGTATGACTTCTAGAACCATCCAAAAGCCTTATAAATTACCATTTTTTATCCTAAACCCTAGCCATTAACATCAAGAACCTTGGGGAATTACATGCATGGTTGATTTGTTGTTCAAACCTAATTTCTCAATTTATCCATTCTACGGGAATCCTAAGCCATGCTAGGCAACTTGGCTCTAGTGTGGGTAAGTTGCCTTACCACTTTTGACAACAAATAGACATCCCCATAGCCTTGATTTGACAATTTTTTAACCTCATTTTGATCTTTGAAACTCACCATGCCCCCTCATCCATGCTAGAACAATGCTACCCAATGCAGCTCAGGGGGGGTATAACTGTACCTTACCTTAAATCATCATCAAACCTGGCCAATTTTGATCAAAAACCTCACATATCACTATTTGCATCCCTAAAATCCTAAATCTAGTCTATTTATCTCTGAAGCTACCTTGGAACCCAAAAGCAAGACCACCCAAACTAAGCTACACTAGAGCCATGCTGGCTAGTGTGGCCCTAGCATAGGTGAGGCCTCCAACATCATTTCACATGAATGGCACCCCTCAAATGGCCTCAAAATATGCTAGAAAGCCCACAACTATAAAACCTTGGCTCCAATGGTAGACTGAATCTATTTAACCTCATAAGAACCTAGATCTGAATCATCCATGCTAAGACCTCTTCCATCCACACTGGCGAGCTTGGTTCTAGGGGTGTAACCTTAAAAATTTCTTTTTAAATAGTTTTGACATTCAAAATATCCAATTTTTACTATTATGGCCCTGTGACATCTTGGAAATACCATGGAACCTAAATTTTAATCCTCTTGATGCCACAAAATCCATTTTCTTTAGTGTCCATATTGGGACCATGTTGGCTAGCATTGCTCCAATGTGAGTGGCAAACGCAAGCCTCAATAGGGATTTCTAGGGGTTAAAATTAACATCCAAATTGACCTATTCCATTTTCCAATCCATTGTTCTTACCATGCAAGCCATCAAAAGACAAAAACTACTTTAAAAAAAAACCTAGTTAACTACCTAGCTATCTTGACCATGTTGGGGATCATCCCACCCATGCTGGCCAGCATGGGTTCAACATGGGTCTAATATGAATACCCATAAAACCTTGTGTTTTGGCCTAAAGAACTTCAAAATAGACCTAATAGGTACCCAAACTCATATATCAACCTTGTAGCCTCAAACCATGGTCCACTAAGATCTTAAACTAGCAAAATCATAGCCTTTGTTAACCATATTTTACCTTATTTGTTGTACTTCCATTATGCTTCAACTTGTTTGGACATTGTTTGATCTTTATTTGATATTTGTTTGATCTTTATCTATATCTACCTCTTATAGCCTTTTATGACCTTTTTTACATTTTTGTTGACATTGAAATACCATTTTTATATATATTTTTATCATTTTGTCATTTTTTACTTATCTTTACCTAAGTGCCACTTAATGTGATTATGATTGACATGTAGAACTAGATTATGAATTTGCCTTTGAGACTAAGTGAGCCTCATGATGATGTTAAATGATGTATTGATCCTAATTTCCTAGACCTTAAGCTTGAGAGTCTTGTTGATCATATAGACCTAATAAAAAAATCTTTAGAGTGGCCTATAAAACTAGTTAAAACTCTTGACCTAGAGGCTAGTAACATTATCGAAGACTCTCTAGTTAAGGTTCCTATCATGACACATAGTGGTAAGGAGAAAACCCTAAGGCTAAGTTTCTCATTAGAACCTCAATAGGCTCAAGACATTACCGAGGTCCTACAAGACAACATGAAGGCCTTTGTCAGGTCATATGAAGATATGCCAAGTCTAGACCCATGTTTAGTCCAACATAACATCATATTCAATCCTAGCATTAGACCAGTTAAGCAAAACACTCACAAGATTAACACCATGGCTATGCATTTCTCAAGCATCAATGAAAGGTCAAGCCATAGCATTAGACAAGTTAAGCAAAAATATTACAGTTCTCAAGCATTAATGAAAGGTCAAGCCATAGTTGTCCAACTTACTATTTCACTAGTTGATGATCATGCAACCATAGATCTTCAATTTCCTAATGAACACATTAACATCATTAGCCAAGTGCCTAAGGATTATGAGGTGTTCATGAGCTTCAATGGAGCTTCAACTATCTATGAGGCTAGTGTCATGGCCATCATTACATTCCCATATGGTGAAATCCAATCCTTCACCTATCAGTTTGAATTTCCATGTACCAACAATGTAGTGGAGTATGAGTGTTTGATCAGAGGGTTGATGGTAGCTCATGACAAAGGAATAAAGCACGTCATCATCAAAGGTGACTTAAAACTTACGGTTAACCAAGTAACCAAGGTTTACGCATGTAAATCCAAACATCTACAACCTTACTATGACCTAGGAAAGAAGCTAATGCAATAATTCATAGATATTGATATCCAACATGTACCCCAAACCAAGAACACTATAGTTGATACCATTGCAATGCTAGCCCTTAGTGTGACGCTTGATGTGTTTAGCAAATTGTCCACCTTGATGGTGAAGAGTGCTATTCCCATCACACATAACACTAAGAATACCTTTGTAGCTCTAGTTTATACTACTCCTCCAAAGGATTGGTATGATGACATCAAGTTTTATCTTATGCATGTTGAACCTTCACAAGCCCTGACTACTACTCAAAAGAAAATTGTACGTGAATAATCAAAATAGTATGTCATAGTAGGTAATAATACATTATTTCAACAATCATATGATGACATATTGTTAGTGTGCTTAGGTAAAACTAAACCTTTAATCCTAGAGTAGGTTCAAGTGTATGTGGGGGACATCTTGGACCTAGATCAATGGTTGCTAAGATCATGTGATTAGGCTATTATTAGGCCTCTATGGAAAGTGACTACCCATAGAAGGTCAAAACTTGTGACATGTGCTAATGACATAGCAACCTTATACACATACCACCAATTGAATTACACACTTCTTAGATAACTTGGCCATTGCAATGATGAGGTTTGGATACCACTGGGTCTAGAATGCCTAAGTATTCCATAGGACATGGCTTTATCATCACTACAACCAAATAATTCACAACATGGGTTGAAGCTATTCCCCTAATAAGGACAACATCTTAACAAGTCTATAGATTCATACTCAATAACATAGTAGACCATTTTGGCATAGCTATGACGATAGTCACAGATAATGGACCATAGTTTAGTAATGAAGAAACCAAAACCTTTTATCACAACCAAGGCATTAAGCACTCCTTTTCATCACCATACTACCCCAAAGCTAATGAACAAGCTGAATCAAGAAATAAGGCCATCATAAACTTGCTCAAGAAGATTTTTAACAATAGTAAGCACAAGTGTCATGAGTAGCTTATCCATGCACTTTGGGCCTACTGAACAACCTTTTGACCTACAACTAATGTAATCCTATTTAACTTGGTTTATGATTCTAAAGTTTTTTTACCTCTTGAATTTTAGGTTCCATTACTCTAAGTAGCCTTATTAGACTTCATCAATGATGAACAAAATAAGGATATGCATATCATGGACCTGGACTCAATGGAGAAGCAATGGGTATGGATGCTTGCTCACATTGAGTAGTATTAAGAGAGGCAGAAATAGCAGCACCACCATAACCTAACTGAGTGTAAGATCAAGGAAGGGGACCTAATCCTAAAGGCTACCCACAAGCATTCAAACAGATTCTCAACCAACTAGGAAGGATCTTTCTCAGTTACCAAGCCCTATGAAAATGGAGCATGCAGAATAGCAGACATTAATGGTAATGAGTTGATCAATCTAATCAATCATTTCTATCTAAAACCTTACTACATGTAGCCTACAACAACCATCATAGTCAATAACAAGCAAGCCTACACAACCTATTTTTCATAATAGGGGAACTATTAAAATTCATAACATATGTGACCTATTGTAGCCTAGTTTGCTTATCATTCTATGTGACCTCATGTATTATATTGTAAAAACATGTTTTCTTTTTTTGATTTTCTTGTCCTCTTGGAATTTTGCTTGTATGATGAAACCTAGAGTCATCATGAAGGTGAAACTCATCATGAAAGCAATTCATTACATGACCTTAATGCATAAGATTTAGTGAGTTTGTCTTGTCATACCAAGAGTGCTTGTTTTGCCTCATTCCTATTGTCATTTCCTTGAGGCCAATCCTATATCTTGGTTATAGCCTTCCTTATCCAAAGTAGCAATGTTGACCAATGATTCGACATTTATGTTTGGTAGCCATATGACATCCCTTTGTCATGCTTCATCCACAAGTCCATTGAATGTAACACATCTCATTCAGCGAGAAAACCATTAAGCCCATCAAGTGTGATACATCTCATTCAATGGGAAAACCACTAAGTCTACTAGATGTAACACATCTCATTCAGTAGGAAAAAAAATCAAATTGGCCTTAGCAAAGAAACCCAATGAAGGTTTCAACCTAGAAAAATGAAAAAACAAATTTCCAAGTAGCCGAGATAGCCAAGGAAGACCAAAAGCCCAAACTAATGGCTCCAAACATACAAAGGGAGGAGCCTAATGGTCAAGGAAACCTTGGAGCAAGATGTTGGATCCTCAAATGCATTTGTTGAGTGACCAACATCTCAAAATAAAAAGTGCCAAAACCACTGACTAACCAACATGTTAGTGCCATAGCCATGGTGTCAACACTTGGAACACATTTTTCTATCACCTCATTACCATTTCCTCATTGTAGCCTTACCCCATCATCACAAGAACTCTTTGGCATGGTTCAATACTATTGGATCAAGTGTAGAGAGAGAACATTCGTGATGGAACTATAGTGGTGTTTTGTATTCTTTGTCAATGTCTCTCAAGTCAATCCTCTAGACACCAACAAAGAGGGGTCAATGAAACAACACCAAAATTGCATGTTGTAACCTTTATAACCCTCACCCCATGAAACCTAAGGTTAAACTTCATTGTCAATGTGAAGATGGTAATCCAAGAGGTATAATTTCACATACTTTAGCTTTTGGAGCTATAAAATGCCTCATAAGTGGTCAAAGCCTTATCTCCTAAGTGAAAAAATTCATATTATGTCCATATTTGGGTTGGGGGGCTTAAAATGCCTTATGGACATCCAAAATTTCCATTTTAATGGATTTTGTCAGGGGTATAACATTTACTACATTGGAAACACCTGAGGGGTATAGGTTGGTTATACCCTCCTTAGATGTTTCCAATGTAGTAAATATTATACCCCCGACAACTACAAGGAAGTCTAGGAAGACAACAAATAATTAACCTTAAGTGTTCCATAAGGTGTGTAGGCACTTAGTCTGCGAAGTTCGACCAGATCGTGCATGTTACACTCGTATTAGTATGGTTGAGTGTAGGGGTACCTCGCCACTCATCATTGGCGTCGTTGCTAGGGACTAAGTGTTTGTGCACTAAGTAGAACATAGGAGATCACTCACATTGTTGGGAGCTTAAACAAACCTTAGGGTTAATTAAACAAAAAAAACTATATAATGGTTCATCAACACACTAAATAAGACACAATGTCTTCTTCTTCTTCTCATAAGAGCATTTCACAACCTAGGGATCATACAAGAAACAGTCGGCAATCTAAAACACATAAACAAAATCCGCTAGTTCCTCAACAATATATGGTGGTATATACTCATCTCGATGAGTACATATCCAATTTTACTTTTATCCTTCATCAGGATGAATAGATGCGCTGGAGAGACTTGCAAGGTAACATAGTGTTACCTCCAGATCGTGCAGTCCCTAACATGCTTCTCCATGCTTTGGCGCAAATAAGCATGACGGAATTATATGCTGAATACATTGTGGCAAATTTTGACATGAGGGATTACCATCCCACATCAGCACAATATCTAATAGACTCAAGGCAGAAGAGCCACCATACATTGTTGAACGGCAAAGAGGTCCCACACGTCCTAAGTGAAATTGGAGATGATGAACCACTTATAACGGGTTCTCTATTAAAAGATGTTCCCCCTCCTAACGATAGTGAGAAGGTGGGGTATCAGAACCTACACTCCATGATACACAACCCTGGTTCTAATCCCCATTAATGCCAACTGTTCACAGAGGGAACAACAACACATGACAAGGATGGGCATTCATATCGTCATCACAATCAAGGCCGAAGCCACCAATGAGAAGCAAAGAAACATCGTCAAAGTGATGGTTCTCCTTCTTCTTCCCCTTCATCACATCATTCACCCTCTCCTTCCACAACAGGGCGTAGCCATAAAGAGCATAACGGTGAGGATAGAGGTAGGAAAAATGAGAGACCTCGATGAGAGAGTCAAGAGAGAGGACGAGGCCAATCTAGAGAGTGTAGGCATGAAAGAAGGGAAAGTATGGAACAACATAGATAGCATAGATGTCATCAAAGAGATAATCATGATGAACCCCTACTTGCCACCCAAAGCATGATAGATATTACGGAGGCAGTGAGAATACCAACAAGGCATCAAAAGGATAGCCAGATCAAGTGCTTAGACATGAACATATCCCACGCTTTGAAGGGGGATACAATGTGGATCTAAAAAATCATTTACAGGAATTTCATGATGCCTGCACCTTGCAAAACATAGAAAACAAGTGGCAAAAACTAAAGTTGTTTCCTAGGAAACTCATCAAGGAAGCAGAGAATTAGTACTGATCCTTAGAGCTGAAAACCATTAGGAGGTGGAGTACGATGTTAGAACTCTTCAAAAATAAATATCAAACGTACTCCAGGGTGTCTAATTTGCATAAGAAGATCCAAGGATTGAATCAAGGTACTCATGAACCCTTGGATGCTACCATGGGCCACTACTATGCATTTCTACATCGTTGCCTGGGCCATGGTTACGCATAGCAGGATCAACTCCACCACATCGTAGATGGGCTAAGGCATGAAACTAGGATAACCCTTGGGACTTATGCCCAAGGGAGACTATCAGAAATTAGATCCCATGAAAATCATCACTTGTTGGAACAAGTTGCCAAAGAAGAAGGGGAGCTACGAAAAAGGGAAAGTGCAGAAGAATATAACCGTGATCCCTCTCTTCGAAAGAAGGGAGTGAGATTTTGCGATCAAGAGGATGAGTCACCACTCGAAGAGTTGGTGAATAGAAAAATCTTGCTACTTCAAAAGCTAATAACAGAAGTATCGACTAAGGTAGATGAAGTATGAAGCTCCTCAGATAGTAAAATTAAAACTATCCTGAAAATTGTAGAAGAGTCTAAGGAGGAACGAAGTAGTGACAAGGACAAGAAAAAGTGGAGAGATTTAGGCCCTACACGTGACAAGGGTAAGGGGAAAATAACTAGCTCTAATGAGGTTGTGGATTCAGACACAGACAATGACAGTGGATGTGAGATCTACCAATATGACCATCTTAAGGGATGTTGTCGAATCATCTCACATCTACAAGAGTCTAGGGTGTATGCACTCAACCCAAGACTCAATAGATGGTAGACACCCCAAAGGTTACCTTATTCCCAAGGTAACCCAAGGTAGTTCTACCAACCGTTGATGTACTATCCAAGTGGAACTCCACCACAACCCATCAGACAACATCAGTAGTGGCAATACCCACAATCATGGGGGATGCCACTGTCAAAACAACAATACCCTTACCGGCAACCAAATCCTTATGGCTACTACGTGCAGCAGCCAGTTTCTCCAAGTGACTCCATGGGTCACAAAACTCCCCAACATCACTACCAAGTTTAGGAGTACTTCAGAAGGACTCCTTCTCCTCCAGGAGATACTCCACATCCATACCATCCTCCTAATCCATCTACACCTCTTCCACCGGTAGTTCCCATACCTACAGCTCCAACAATGCAAGGGGAACTCCCCACTCAACTGCATCAACGTAACGCTACGAGAGCTGTAACCATTCAGTCCATTGCTAGTTCTGACAACCACAAAAAGAGAAGATCTTTCTTCAGAACCAAAAGCCTAGACAAGCTCTCACAACCACAAGTGGTTCAGTCTAGGTATGCTCCTCCAACACATAAGGCTTCGAAGCACCCTTCTGTCCAACAACAGAGCTTAACGCATACAGTTATGTTAACACATACCGTAACCAACTGGATCAAGGTAGGCCACCTTCCCAGGAAACTATCTAACCCTAGGAGTCCCTTAATCTACCTCCAAGTCACCGAGAATGAACCACATAAGGCTCTTCTTAACTTAGGTTCTCGAGTCAACCTAATATCATGAGAAATGTATCAAGCCTACAACCTACCCCAACTTAAGAAGAGCAACATTCAACTAGATCTGGCTGACCAATCCATCACCATTCCCTTGGGATTGATGGAGGATATTGTTACCACTGTGTGTGGTTGGTCATACCCAGCCAATTTCCTTGTGATAGAAGTTAACAATAACGAAGGGGACTTCCCAATTATAATGGGAAGGGCATGGCTAAGCACAATAGATGCACGCCTAGGGATTCATGATCTTTCCTTGGAGATATCTAAGGTAAATATTTATGGAAAGATTGAGAAGAAGAAAGTTCCATGCATCACATACAGTGATTCATCAGGTGATGACATGGAGGAACGCTCGGCATCTCCCCCATGCAACAGGTATGCCCTTGAAACTCTAAGACAAAGATGCCTATATGTAGCAACCACACAAGTAGTGCATACCCCATGGTTGACAGCTAGTTGAAAGAGCAAACTAACATGCATGGAACGAACTGGGGGAATAACTCATGCCCGCAATGAAGGCATAGACACATTGGCATATGAGCGTTGCCAACTTCTACCCCTTAATCTAAGAACATCAATGGGGAGAAGTTGGGCACTTTTACGAAATTCAAATAGATGTTCATTATTTCGAATCTCTCCCTTGCAATTCAGTCATGGGGGAGATGGCCACCTATGCTAATCATTTGGGGCCCTCAGTTCTTTTTAATTTTTTTTTACACATTTTTGTTTTACACATTTTTGTTTTACAAATTTCTTTAACTTTTCTTATTTTTGTTTTACAACATCATTATACTTTTTCATTTCTTTTGTGTATGTGTGTGTGTGTGTGACTTTTCAATCTTGTAAGTTTGTCACCCAATAAGTGTTCTTCATGATGGTATGAACTATTTTTCATATTGATTGCTAATGTTTGGTTTTTACCTTTAAGTCATGATGTTGATACTAAGGTATGTTTCTTTTGATATGGTAGGCAATGAGTTCACTTCATCCATACATCCACAAATTTCTATGGTCTCTCTCAACTTGGAAATGTACAATCCCTTTCCAATAAGAACTATAACGAATCGGTGACTGGGCATTTCCCAAACTAAGGAAGGACTCAAGGATTGAAAAGGGTGTGACTTCAAGGGAACTTGATGCATTTGTGTTGGCCATTCTCTTGGGTTCTTGGATGTTTTCTTCTTGCATTTTCTTACGATTTCGACGTTACCCAATTATCGGGAAGCTGAGCAAATAAAAATAAGTATTTACATGGTGTGGTTCTCACGTATAAACACATAAACACAAAAAAAAGTGAGAATTCAAAGCACACCTCTTAGACAAAATAATCATTTGGGCTACAAGCACTGGTTATGGAACTAAAATAAAAATGTTTCTTCTAACTGAGTTCCTTCTCGCTTCCCATTCTCTCCTCCTTTGTTTCGTTGGACTAGTGGTGGCTCTTGGGTGAAGGCATTCTTATTACTTCAAGTGGATGGTTTAGTCAAATGCATTAATGCGAAGTCACTGGATATGGATTGTTTGAGGCTGAACTTGGAATGGGATCTGCTAAGTCACATTAATCACGAAATACACAAAGGGTTGTACACCATCTTGTTCTTGAGACTCCATTCCATTCTCTCCTCTCCATCCTTATCTCCATTGTTCACCTCATTGCCTGTTGTATCATTAGTGTATATTTTGGTTGATGCATTGTTTACTTTTTGGTAAATTCTTGTGGTTAAGACTTTAACTCTTGTTCAAAGTCACATTCCCAGAGCCTACAGACTCTTTGAATGTGGGTTTTTTAGGGCATTAAGGGCATGAGTCTTCTTTGGGGAGGACCCACTGACACTCCTATTTGGTGCACTAGTTAAATTATTTTCTTTAACATTTTCACAATCTATTTTATTTTGTTCATTTCCATCTTGACATCCATTTCATCGACGTTATAGTTGTCTCTTTTTCTTCATCTTTCTTATTCCTTTTCTTTTTTCATTCTATCACTACCAAAGGTTCACGATTAGTCATGAGGGTATGGGGCCCAATCTTTTCAATTTTTTCCTAACCCCTACACCTTCAATAGTCATCAATATTATATATCTAGACCCACAATCAGCGATACCACAACTCAGCCAATGGACCTTTTACTGAAGCAAGGTATCAACTGCATTGTGATTCATTTACCCTTGCTAATATAAATATTGTGTTGTGTGTGTAGATGACAATCATAAAAAAATGGATTGGATCTAGAAAGAACACTTGGAATGGAGCGATGTTGAAGCAGCTATGCAAGGAGCAAGATCAATGGCGCACTTACAGATGGACAACGAAAGGCATAATCTTGGTGTTGTCAATAGCAACACTTCTTTCTCTCTCTCTCTTTCTCAGCTTCCAAATAAGGCCTAATGTCAATGTAATAAGGTGTTCACTCTTGTTGTCATGAACACCAATTTTGTCTTGTCTTGTAATGATGATCCGTTCACATGTCATCCCATTAGTTTCATTTGAGTCAATAATCCCATACTGTCCCAATATTTTGTAAGGAACTTGAGGATGATTTTTTATTCATTCATGGGGGTATGATGGGACACGAAATCGCATGGGCCACAATATCATGTATGTGATATCACGGCCACAGTGATATCGCATCCCACATGATATCATGTACGCGATATCGTGGTGCATCGCCAAGTCTATAAATAAGAGGTGGCTCTCCCTTTGTTTTTCATCTAGATCTAGACCCTTAGTGATAGAATATTTTCCATGTGCCCACAATAGCAACAAAGTGAACGGATCTTTATTCAAGCAAATATTATACCTAAACACATGTTTGTGTATAGTAATAAAGACGAACTTCTTGGATAAACCTTGCAGTGCATGGAATAGGCTAAATAGGATTTTATTTACTATTATTTACTATTTATCATTTAAATGATTTATTAGTTATTAAATCTCTCTCAACCCTTCTCTCCTAGTGAAGTGCCTCAGTACGACCACGTTGAGCACGTGCGTTATGCTTGGTGATCCCAGTAATGACTAGTGTTTGGTAACCAAGGTTGCATTGGTTCAGGGTGTGAACGGTAAGTGGGAATGGATGCTAACGCTAGGTTAATTTAGACTTAGTTAGTTAGTTAAGGTTAGTAATTAGTCTCTTCACCCTTCACCCTATCAACATAGGAGATAAAACTGAAAAGACATAAAAATCATATACCTCAGACTTACTTAACCATACACCATGAAAACTACAAGTAAGTTTGGGAAGACAACGAATAATTAACCTTAAGTGTTCCATAAGGCGTGTAGGCACTTAGTTTGCGGAGTTTGACCGAATCACGTGTGTTAGGCTTGTATTCATATGGTTGAGTGTAGGGGTACCTCACCACTCATCACCTAGTTACTAAGAAGTCCCCACATATCTCATCCTCCTACATCACCAATGTTGCAAATCTAGTACAAAGAGCAACAAGGTTTGATAGCATGAGGAGCTGCAAACCTCTAGATCGTGGAGCTAACTATGGCACCCAAAGCCACTAATTTCAACAAACTTTGAATCCCCACCAAAGTGAACCCCCTTCTACTCTATGAATATATTGTACACATTCCTTGAACCTTCTTTACTTTTATTAAAATGAAGTTTACAGTTCTATTTATGTGAAAGTTTTATTTATTTGTTTCATTTTGTTGTATTTATTTTCTAGATCTGGATCTACATTTTCATTTTTGTTATCTTGTTTGACCCTTCTTAAGTCCTAGGGTGATCTTCCAAACTATCTAGGGTCCTTAGATCCTATTTTTCATGGAGGCCCTTGGGATCTAAGGTTAAAACTACTACACCTGGATCTTCAGTTTTCTAGCAACTAAATTTTCTAGTTGCAACATAAACTTTGAACTTTGGCCATTGGTTTTAAATTCTCCTAGAACTTACTTAAAAGTATTAGCTTGGCTATGTTTGGATTATGGTTTTTTAATCATCAGATTATGAATTCAATACTTAAGGATGTGTACTCTTTAACTTATATTCATCATGTTTTCTTCCTTAGCTTAATTTTTTTATTTCTATGATATTTTCATAAGATGTGATGTAGCTACAATATAACTTTATTAAGAATTATGGTTGGTCCTTATCATTTTCCCCATCTCTTTTTGGGTGCTATCCAAAAAGGAGAAGATTGTAGAATATTTAGTTGATATTTAGTTAGAATCAAGATGTCAAGCTTCATAACTTTATATATTTTGTTGATGGATTATAGTTTGCTATATCTATATATACATTTGTGCCATTTAAATTTCACATATCTTTGTGCTACATTTCTTTCGAATATACTAACCCATTTTCTTAAGTTTTGGACATCACCAAAAAAGGGGAGATTGTTGAATTTTGTTATGTCAAAACCTTAAGGAAAATAGAGAACAAAGATTGTTTGTTGTGGATAATGTCTTTATAGGACATTGATGAGACACAACATGCACTGGGTTGCGATATCACGTACGTGATATCGCATCCCATGCGATATTGCGTCTTTCCCTATGATATCGCGTACGCGATATCGCGGTCCGCCGCCATATCTATAAATAAGAAGCGGAACTCCCTTCATTTCCGAATCCTGGCTAGAAGTAGCAAAGCTCTGGCAGTTTGATCTCTCCAGAGTTAGAATTTTTCCCATGTGCCCGTAGTAGGAGTCCTAGAGTGAACGGCTCTTTATTCGAGCAACTTTGTAACCTGAACACAAGTTGTGTACAGCAATAAAGATGAACTTGATTGGATAAACCTTGCAGTACATGGTTTTAATTATTGTTATTATTTATTACTTTCCTAGTACGCATGAGTACGACTTGATTACGAGCATCTATGGATGTGTACGGCTAACCAAGGAATCGGCTGCTCGTCGCAACGCGTGAGTACGACTTGTCTACGAGCATTGGATTGCTTGGTAACCCAATAGCGTATTCCAGGATCTGTGCTTGGTAATCCCAGTAGTAGTCCAATGTGTATGGCTAGTTAAGGAATCGGCTACTCATCACTAGGCTAGAACGTGTGATAAGTACGACTTGGCTACGAGCATCCACGGGTGTGTACGGCTAGCTAAGGAATCGGCTACTTATCACACTTAGGCTAAATAGGTGCCTCAGTATGACCACTTCAAGCACTTGCATTATGTGTGGTGATCCCAGTAATGATTAGCATTTGGTAGCCACAGTTGCATAGTTCAGGGTGTGTCCGGTGAGTGGGAACGGATGCTGACGCTAGTTAATTTAGACTTAGGACATTAGTTAGAGTTAGTTAGTTTCTCAACCCTTTCCCTCATAGCTTAGGAGATAAATGGAAAAAAACCAAAAAAATCACATACCTCAGACTTGCTTAACCATACACCGTGACACATACAAGCAAGCCTAGGAAGACAATGAATGATTAACCCCAAGTGTTTCTTGTGGTGTTAAGGCATTTAGTCTATGGAGTTCGACCGGATCACGCGTGTACGCTCGTATTCGTATGGTTGAGTGTAGGGGTACCTCGCCACTCATCATTGGCACTGTTACCAGGGACTAAGTGTTTTTTACTCCAATTGAACATAGGGATATCACTCACATCGTTGTGAGCATCAACGAACCTTCAGGTTAATCAGTTACTTAAGAACATAATTAACGGTAAAAACAGCACACCATAAGAAATGGCTTCTTCTCACGAAATTAACTCACCTAAGCGCAACACAGGAGAAGGTCAGCATCAGACGCATAACCCAGATCAGCCAAGTCCTAAACAATCTAAGGTCACATATACTCATCCTAATGAGTATGTCCCTGACTTTATTTTTATTTTCCATCAAGATAAACAACTGCGATGGAGAGATCTTCAAGGTAACATCGTGTTACCCCCAGATAGATCTGCCCCTAACATGCTTTTCCGTGCCTTAGCACAGACTGGCATGCAAGAAATGATTGTGGAATACGTTTTGGATGATTATGACATAAGGGATTATCGTCCCACAAATGCCCAACGTATTCAGGATGCAAGGCAGGAGAGCCAACATTCACTGTTGAAGGGCAAAGTTCCCCATGTCATTAGTGAAATAGGAGATGAGGAACCCCTCACAATGGGTTTCTTAGAAAATGATGCTTCTCCTCCTCACTCTGGTGAAGAGGTTAAACATCAAGGCCTTTGATCAACTGTACATGCTACAGGCCTTGATCCCCGTGAGCACCAACTGTTCACGGTAGGAACAACTACTCACACTAATGACAAATAATTAGATCGTTACAATGATCGAGGCTGAAGCAGCCGAAGAGAAGGTAAGAAAAATTGCCATGGTGATGGATCCCCTTCTTCTTCTCCTTCATCTCACCATTCACACTCTCCTTCCACATCTGGGCGCAACCATCGTGAGCATAATGTGAAGAGTAAAAGTAAAAAGAAAGATGAAATGCCTCGACAGGAAGGTCGAGAGGAGTTAGGACAAGGGCAAGAACGTAGGGAAAGTAGGGAACCACCACGAAGACATCACAAACGTCATGAAAGAGATGATCATGACGAGCTCCTACTCGCAACCC
>MNCI01003452.1:232660-256795 GCA_015680685.1 Gnetum montanum | reverse complement strand
GCTACTCATCGCTAGGCTAGAACGTGTGATAAGTATGCCTAGGCTACGAGCATCCATGGGTGTGTACGGCTAGCCAAGGAATCGGCTACTTATCACACTTAGGCTAAATAGGTGCCTCAGTACGACCACTTCGAGCACTTGCGTTACATGTGGTGATCCCAGTAACGATTAGCGTTTGGTAGCCACAGTTGCATAGTTCAGGGTGTATCCAGTGAGTGGGAACGGATGCTGACGCTAGTTAATTTAGACTTAGGACATTAGTTAGAGTTAGTTAGTTTCTCAACCCTTTCCCTCATAGCTTAGGAGATAAACGGAAAAATACCAAAAAAATCACATACCTCAGACTTGCTTAACCATACACCGTGACACATACAAGCAAGCCTGGGAAGACAACGAACGATTAACCCCAAGTGTTTCTTGTTGCGTTAAGGCATTTAGTTTGTGGAGTTCGACCAGATCACGCGTGTACCCTCGTATTCGTATGGTTGAGTGTAGGGGTACCTCGCCACTCATCAGACATGAACAGGAACTCCACATTAGAGCTAAGGACTCAAAGGAAACAAAATCTACAACAAATTGACAAAGTGGAGATCTAATGAGTCAACATGAGAACATGAATGAGCATGGATTGAAACCAAAGACTAAAAGCCAAATAAAGATGCTCCAAGGATTCAGAAGAAGCCAAATTAATAAGAGAAATCCTCAAGAACCAACATTCAAGAGCTAAGGAGACACCTCCAAGAAATAGTAGACAACTCTACCGAGAAGAAGGAAATCATAGGAAAATGTCTCTAAGAAGCATTAGATGTCTCCATCTAAAAGAAGTCTCCCTAGAAACCCCTATATAGAGATGTCCCACTTCATAATGAGATATCTCTCTAGAACTAAGGCAGATCTTAGGTAAACATCCCAAGATCGAAGGAGACATCCACACTAATTGTTGGGTAGCTCTTGCATGAATTTCGAGGCATTTTTGAAAACTCTGAAGTGATAAGAAGACATCAAATTTTTTAGAAAGTTAATTGCGAAGTATCCAACTCATTAAAATTATTCCAATGTGTTAGAATAATTTCAAGAAAATATGAAATTTGTTGCAATCTGCTCCATCATATGGTGTAAATGTGCTAACATTTCTTACCCCTTTTTTTACATCTTAGTTGAGAAACATAGACTTTATTAAAAATATTTCTTTTTACATAGAGAATAGAAATCTTTTTTGAGGAAAACTTTCATCAAACTTAAGGTTTGATAAAATAAAAACCTCATTCCTTCTAAAACTTAGGAAACTATACAAATAGAAGCTCATATAAACTATTCTGTAAGTAGGAAAAGAATAGTTAAAGTAATTCTTTTAGGAATTCTCATATTATAAACCCTCTCATATGTAATCTTAATAGTGATGAATGCTCTTCTTTCCTCTTCTTTCCTTGTCTTCAACATCTTTTCTTTTCTACATCCAACTCCTTAGCTGCTGAATTTTCAGATTCTTCCCAACTAGTTGCTTTTGTGTCTTGAGACATGAAAGCCTCTCCCCAAGAATCGTCTTTACTAGACTCTCTTTGATATTCAATTTGGAAGGTACATTCATGGAAGCTACCCCAAACATTGGAATGTATAGAAAGTTCAGTAGTGAGAAATCTAAACTCATCTAAAATCCAAAGTAGGAAAGGGTTTTTGCTAGATGCTCCATAGGCTATTGCCTTACAATAAGCTCTTAAAACATGCTCTAGACAACATCCCATAACATATGGAATAAAAGGCCTTCTTATTGCTCTTTCTTCAAGAACCATTTTTCTACTTCATACTTTACTTGCATTCCCACTTAAACTTTGAATTGAAGAATGATACAATTCTAAGCAATCCACATCTCTTTTTATGGTATGAGGAAAGTTTGAAATTCCCATCAATTTCACTAACCAAGTTTACCACTTTGCCAAAATTAATTATCTTTCCATCATTATACAGTAGGCTAATTTGAATTCCACTATTTAGTTGTTGAGATTAATTCACCACTAAGTAGTTATCTAACCATCATTTCCACTTATACTCATCACAAGTAATGATTACTTAGGATAATATAAATTTATTATTTGAACTAATACTCTATATTAAATATTTTTAAACTAATACTTTAACATGTACATGTTTTTATAATATTATATAAACTCATCTAACATATGTATATAATATATATGTTATGGTTAAATATTATATAAGTCTCTATATATATACTATTTATTATATATATTACTACTAAAATTTTATTACTTACTACTATGTATACTAAATATTATTATAGTTACCTACAAAATACATTATACGAAAACTACAATTCTATCCCATCTCCATTGATAAGTTGTAAGTATCTTCTAATAATTTTTTCTTAATCTGAAATGGAGTAGTCCATATTGCTAAAAAATTATTTGGCTTCTTCATATTCCATAATAATACTATATCTGTAATAACGTTGCCCTGACGTTGCCCGGCATCCCAAGGATTTCACAAAGATCTAATGGATCTAGGGTGGAAGACCTGGGGAATACGCCTCAAACAAGCAAGCATCTCATGAGTACAAGCAGAAGAGAACCAAGCAAACAATCACACATACAACCTTGTAGACCACATCGATGGGAGGGGAGACGATGCACCTACAAGGTAAGGTACCTCACCCCCAGATCCCTCATGATCTGGTACAAGGTGTGGCATGGCACCGCACCAAACCTATCCAGTCTTGGCTGCCTACATATCCACGACCGCTGTAGAATCAGGGCCATGTAGTTCTCCATAGAGAAGAGGGAAGGAACAGGACTTAGAGAAGAGAGTTGCAACAAGAGGGTGTCTTGTTGCTAGCTTGGTACCACCAAGTTGGGGTGGGTTTTGTAATACTTGAGAGCCATCCAAGGGCACCTCAGAGTGTTCCATGGCCCCCAAACCATGGGGAGAGCCCAAGAGAACCACCATTTGGGACATCTCTCACAATCCTCCCCCACACAAAGAAGCGACATCCTCGAAGCGGAGCCTAGGATAGCTTCAAGTGTACACTTCTACATGGGTTCGAAACTCTATGAATTCTAGGGATCCATCAACTCCTTAGACACCAGGCTTGAAGGAAGGTACCAACCCCAACACCTGATACGTCTTTCCATCCAATGCCTTGCATGAAACGCAAGGACAATTAGAGGAAGCCCAAGACTTCCTTTCTCTATACGAGTAGGAGAGTCCAACCCAAAGGGCCAACGTCTCTAAGGCATCCCTTAGATCTGTCCCTTCTGAGGGTCTAGAGACATATCTTCTTGCGTAAACCCATACTTATGCAAGAAGACAGCTCCTCTTCCACAAGTCCCACCGAGTTCCTTTGTGAATGGCATCTCAGCACCCATTGATTTTTTTTATTTTTTATTTTTTTTGAGGGCTCACCAGGGCCACTACCCATGGTGAGGGACATGGGAACATCACACCGTGAGGGAGGACATGCTCTGAAGAGCCATGTCTCCGCAAGCAACTCATGCTTCCTAGAACTCCATGTTCTACTACTCGCATCGAGATCAGAACTCCATGTTCCACCACTCACATCGAGACCCATGGGGTCTCACCAATGCAACCCTCTAAGCACTGATTCCACATGCATTGATACCATGCACATTCTCTTTTTCTCATCATGTTTGTTCAAGCTGGTATGAAGGGAAACAAGCATGTTCTCCCATACAAACAAGGTACAAGGGCAAATCTTTTGAGCTTGACCTTGCTGTTTGCAGACACCAGCATCGCATGCCTCAATTCATCATTCATCATTCCAACAAGAGAGAAGATCCAAAAATCTGTATGGAAGCTTCTCCTGGAGACTAACATACAACAATCCCCCACAATCATCAACACCTTTTGTGATTATCCAACATCAAGAATGCCTACTCGAATGTTAGAACAAGTGGAGGGTCAATTGGGCAGCCAACCCCATGACAATCCTCCATCACTTTTCTCATATTAGCCATAAGCACACCATCAAATGCAACCATAATATCCCATTCATGGAGAAGGATCGCCCACATTTGCACATGCAAGCTATCCATCAACTCCAAGTTATGGAACAAGCACCATTATCTGAACACAAGGTCCATGAATGAATATAGAGTCACCTCAGAGAGTAACTAGTTCATGAATTCTCCAAGGAACATCAATGTTCTCAGAATTTTCATTTCCCCACTATCTCAAGAATGACTTCCAATCTCGCAATCAACACCTTTCAGTAGATTTTTCCCTTGCAGGAAGGATCCTCTTTAGGAGGTTTCTTCCATAGGGAAGTATAGCAGCCCAGCTACACCTTATCGATCATACATGCCCAAGTAGTCAATATAGCCAATAGAACCATATCTGGAACTGTCACCAGCTGAGGGAAGACATGGGTTCACAAGTCTTACCCAAATTCAATTTTCACCAAGAGAAAAACTCGAGACACCAAGCATTTTTGTTTCATCTTAGGAGATCTAGGTTTTTTTTCATACATCCCAGTCAAGCCCATTTACATCAATTTGTGGTGGACAAGGCCGCACCACTACCTATTTTCATTCAACCCAACAACAGACACAAGTCATCGACAACATCTTGCCCATAGGAGGACCAAGTCCTCAAGATAGTTTTACATGGAATTGGGCTTTCATCAACATCATTTACAACTCAAACAAAGAACAATTCATCCCTGAAGGGTTTACAATAAGGAAGTTCTGCCAAAGAACCCCAACAAGGAAGTTCCTTTGAAGACCCCAAAACTGAGAGTACACAATATCATGCCTTGCTTACACAAAGAGCAATATGTGTCTTTAATTTACATCAACAACACGACCTCACAAATGAGGTTTCATGAATTTCACCAGGGTAACAACATTCTATCTTTGAGAACAAGCCCCATGAGTTCACGAACATGGGATCACTGCTAGGAACAAGTCCAAAACACCAACTGCTTATAGGAGACAACCATCTCAATACCACCTACCTTATTATGTCAGGAACTGAAGAGGGCATCCATTGAAATGGAGGATGATCCCTCATGATCAACTCTGCTATCCCACCAAGGAGGTGAGAAAACCAACATGAACTAACCTCACACCAGAGACATGGGACAATACATCCGGGAGGGACTGCGTGATACATCAATGTACATAAGGGACAGGAGTACATGGGAAAATTCAGCAAGACACCATAGCCTATTAGGCACAATGAGTCCCCAATCACGGAATCACACCATAGACAACAAATGCACCAAATCCCAATTTATGAGAGTGCATCATAGCTCTCCAAAGCACCAAAGGCAATTATTCACGAGATCCCACCAACATGCACAAATCATTAGAAACCCCCAATCATGAGAGCATCGGCTCAAGTGTTTCGAGTACATTCAAGCCCACCAAGCAAGACCACTAAGAGAAATCACAATTTCTGTATCTGTAACATCATATATTCCAGGATGGACCACCATCCCAACGTTTGGATAGCTGCTCCTCGATTGCTTCCAACATGGAAGAGCAAGTCTAGGTGCCAATACCCAGAACTCAACTCAAATCCACCGCTAGACATCACATTGATCTGAATTTTAGTCATCATCGATCATCTGTGGATAGATCTTTGCCAGTTCAGGGACACAAGAGAATGTGTTCCCAAGATTTTTCCTGTCCCAAGGACGTTCACCAAGCATATACCATCCAAGCATGCCAACATCATCAAGAACACATGGCACCAATTCAAGAGCATAATGGGCAAGGACATGCCCTGGTCCGTTCATTACAACACCATATCACACTAAAGCATTTCTCATGAGGTTTTCAGTAGAATTATACATCAAGGAACAAAGGCCATTTACAAAATATATCAACGATGCTCCAAAAAAAGCACCAGGAAGACACCATACATCAAGCTTGGCCTTTTCACAGTGTGTGGCATAGGCCTACAACCAAGAGAAAACTAAGTCACATAGGCAATACATCTAGCACTTTTGAGTGCATACACTCGAATTGAGAATATCACAAGAATACATTTTGCACACCCAAGGATCATATTACATTCATATATGGGAACATACATGGTATTTTGGAATGCTACCCAAGCCTAAAAGGCTATAGGACAACTACCCAAGCCCATCCTAGGCTAAAGGATTTAGGCCACCAACAGCATACCATGAATAACCATGTTGTTCTGAGAAAAACCTTTCTCTTTCATGAATCATAAATGATCATTTGTCATTGCACCATTGTCTCAAAAGATACATGATCTACTGTCACACTAAACCAACTGCACGGGTAACCTCGAACGAAAACGATTCGAGACACGAATGCAGCGATCGAATAACGAAACATACCAACTGAGTATCCACCATCCTGCCATAGTGGGACCTCATTGCATTGGCCACTCCTAGGCCATCAGTATCTAGCATGGCCAAGGATACCATTTCATGCCATCTGCTAGCCCAATATCTATAGGGTCTAGGACAAATCACCATCCTCTGTTAGTGATCCCCCAACACTAAGAGGCAAACAAATCATGATGTACCTGTTGATGCATCATAGCCAAGGTACTGATAAATCCACAACCTAATGTTGGGATTCTGAGACCAAATAATCAGTTCATGAAGGTCTCAGGAGCACATATCTTCCCCATAGACAGTGCTCATAGAATCAACTAAGGTCACCACTGGCTGCATCTTTGTACCTGTGCTACCTACAAACACTGAGACACAAGCTCAGAAACATAGAAGTTAACAAGAACACGATTAGCACATCAACCTCATTCACAACCATCAAGCATGATCATATAACAAAGAGATATCACTCTTGCGCATCATAAAATTCAAGACCTCAACAACATGTATAGTGATCAATCATGCAAAACATTGATGGAGGAATCTGATTCCCACTCAAGTAAACGATTTCATCATGAGACACACTAAGAGAGAGATAGCACACTCTCAAAATTTTAAGATTCATACACAACAATCAATCCCAACAACTTACACTGGCCATAACCAGGACCAAAATTTCAACACACTCGTATGAGTCATGGGCAATAGACAATCATCAACTCAACCCAAAAATAAGGAGAAAGACCAAGGTCTATCCAACAACAAGTCTGCATCAAACCAATTCTCTCAACAATGAGCAACATCATGAAGGATGCATTCACAAGAAGACTCTCATTAAAAGAGGTGTGGTCTCAACAAGAACCAACAATAGGATGACCCACACCAGTAGTCTTCAAATTAGAATGACCAAGAATGTCACCAATCAAAATAGTGATGCCACAAGCAACACCACCAACTCAACAAGGAGCACAGCTCACAAGGATCAACAATAAGGACAATCATGCCTCATGCACAATACGTTGTCAAACAAGATAATAGCCATTTGGCTTTGGTATGACAAAAACAACCACTGCATCCTCAACATCCCCAAAAATAAGCCATCATACTGCGTAAAACATTAAGCCTTGCATTACGAATGATAGACACGACCAAGATAACACACATGTAGAATTTGAAAGTGCAACCAAGAAGACACACATACACAAATAGAAAAACATACAATCACAAACATGAACGTATGAAGTCTACCGGCAATGGTCTTAGTCCACCCAGAACAAGGCTTACCAAGAGCACATGTCTGAACAACCTCCATCCTAAGGTACATGGGAACCATCTTGTTCCCATTTGTATTTTCCCATACTCACTGTATCTAGGGTGAGTGGGAGTGTCAAGGATATCCTATCCTACACGATTCAACAAATGCCATCTCGAAACATGTCATCTGGGTGGAAACTGAAACGAAGACTAGGTCCAATTCATCCCAGATGAAACACTAGAGACCTGAGATGGGAGCTCCTTAAGCAACAAAATTCCTGAGTTGCCAGTAGAACTCCTCTCAACCATATCACATACACTCACAACTAGTCCAACCACAAGTAAACAAGGGGAGCACAACACCAAGACGCTATCATTTCTCTAAACCAGGATGGGCTAAGGCCTTAACAACTACCTTGACATGATCCCATAACATTTGGTTTGCTAAAGAGAGCTTTAGCACAAGACCACCCTCCAAGGTAGTGGTTAACAAAAGTTGAGAATGGGGTTAGCTAGTTTCTATTGGAAACCTCACAAACCACAAGCCTTGATACCCACTTAGCGAGAAACTTTTACCAAATAACTAAAACTGTACAACTTCGATGCCATTTGTAACAACGTTGCCCCGAAGTTGCCCAGCACCCCAAGGATTTCACAAAGATCTAATGGATCTGGGGCAGAATACCTGGGGAATACGCCTCAAACAAGCAAGCATCTTACGAGTACAAGCAGAAGAGAACCAAACAAACAAGCACACACACAACCTTGTAGACCACATCGATGGAAGGGGAGACAATGCACCTACAAGGTAAGGTAACTCACCCCTAGATCCCTCATGATCTGGTACAAGGTGTGGCATGGCACCACACCAAAACTATCCAGTCTTGGCTGCCTACATATCTACGACCACCATAGAATCAGGGCCATGTAGTTCTCCGCAGAGAAGAGGGAAGGAAGAGGACTTAGAGAAGAGAGTTGCAACAGGAGGGTGTCCTATTGCTAGCTTGGTACCACCAAGCCAAGGTGGGTTTTGTAACACTTGAGAGCCACCCAAGGATGCCTCAAAGTGTTCCATGTCCCCCGAACCATGGGGAGAGCCCAAGAGAACCACCATCTAGGACATCTCTCACAATGTCACTAACTTTAAAAGTTCTTTTCAAAGCCTTTATATAAAATGACCTTTTAACTTGAGAAGAATTCTTTAGTAAATTTTTTTTAGCTTTATCCATTTTAGATTCTCTTTTGATGAGCAAGGTCATGAAACTTCTATCTTTATCAGTTTTCTCACTATACTTTTGTATAAAATCTGAGGCCAAACTTATAATCGTGTTCATAATTCTTGCAGGTAAACCATAGACTAAGTTATAAGTTGATATTCCAAGAGCGTTGATGTTCCAAGAGCCTTCTTAAATCTAATACGATCAATCCATAATGCAAATTGTGAGTAATCAATCCAATTTCTTGGATTTCCATCCATTGACTTCTTAATGTAGGAAATAAGCTTTTTATTTGTAGATTTAGCTAAGACATTTCCTTGAGGATAATAATTTAATGAGAAAAAAAGAAAGATGGATTTTTTTGATGCCCATGTTATAAACTCTTCAAATTGAAAAGTAGGTCCATTATTGGATACCAACACCTCAAGTAGACCAAAATGACTTACAATCTAATCTTCCAAGAACCTAATCATGTTTTATGCTAAACTTTTCCTTAGAGCCTTTGCT
Organism: Gnetum montanum; assembly: GCA_015680685.1. Lineage (NCBI taxonomy): Eukaryota > Viridiplantae > Streptophyta > Gnetopsida > Gnetales > Gnetaceae > Gnetum > Gnetum montanum. Next base: position 247,471 of record MNCI01003452.1, on the reverse strand, counting down.
TAGGATCATTTAGTAAATTCATTAGTAGTTATGAGAATAAACTTATGTCCTACTATCAAATGAGTAATTGTACCAATAAAATCTAAGTCCCATTGTTGAAATGGTCTATTTGCAATTACCTATTTTAATTGGGCTTTAGCTTTTTTGATTTTTGATCCATGAATTTGACATTTGGAACATCTTTGAATTTTCAAACTGTTATCTTGATCTATAGTAGACCAATAAAAACCATAAGGAAGTATATGTTTCATAGTGGACTTAGGAGATTCATAGAATAAATTAGAATGGTCATAGAATTGTTCTAGAATAGGACCAATTTGATCATTTTGAACACATTCCAACAAAATCCTTTTGAAATCAATTTTGTATAAAATTCCATCTTTCACCAAAAATTTATTCGCTCTTTTAAAGAAAGCTCTCTTTTGACTTGTAGTTTAGTTATTTGAAATCTTGTGTATTCAGGAATTCTAAAATCTCATCATACCAATTTCTTTCATGAGTCTTTAGCACACATACTTCATCTTCTCTAGCCATTAACTTGGTTAATCCCATTTCTTTAATGGTTCTACATATTTCTAATGAAAATCTAAAACCTTGAAGCTTTATGAGCCACTTTTCTCTCTTCAATCCAATTTCATTTTTGGCTAAGAATTATTTAACTACAGGCTCAATTAGCATAATGTGAACTAATGATCTTTCTAAATAATACTTGAAATACTGAATTCTCTTAATAGTTGTGAATGCTTGTTTCTCTAAGTATGAATAATTTAATTTGAAACCTTTCAATTGATATCCAAAAAATCTGATTGGTTCATCTTGACTTTAATCTTTTTGAGTTAAAATAGCAACTGAATCATTTGAAGCAAAAGCATCTAACTAGAATTATTCCTTCAATTTTGGCTTTACCAAGTAAGGAGCTTCTTGAATGGCTTTCTTAATTTCTAATAAAGGTTTCTTTAATCTTGGTGCTTTCTCTTCTAGAACATTTTTCTTTGGCATATGGATCAAAGGTTTAGTAATTTCAGTAAATCTAGAGTAAATTTCTTAACAAAATCTATTTTTCCAAAGAAAGATCTAAGATACTTTTTACTAATGGGATGTTCGATATTTTGTACTACTTAAGTTTGGAAGTTACCTATAGCAATTCCTTCTTGACATATTACATGACCTAGTAAACTTCCATATTTAACCCCAAAGATACATTTCTTAGGATTTAATAAAATACTATACCCATGACATCTATCAAAGCTTATTGAAGATGATTAGTATGATCTTCCTTCCTTTTTGAAAAGATATTGATATCATCCAAATAAACCACAACAAACTCACCTATTAAGCCCTTAAAGGCTAAATCCATTGCTGTTTAAAAATTAGCTCCAACATTTAACAATCCAAATTACATTCCTTGGTAAGTGAAAGTTCCCCATTTGGTGATAAATGTCATTTTATATCTATCACCCTTACCTATCATGATTTGATTATATCCTAAAAACCATCTAAGAAAGAATATACTTGACAACCTAATAATCTGATCAACATTTCATCAATTCTAGGAAGTGGCTATTTATCTTTTTCAAAGGCTTCATTCAAATTTCTAAAATCCACACAAACTCTAATATTGCCATTCTTCTTTCTTACAAGCACAAGGTTAGCAAGCCATGTCAAATATTGAACTAAATATATAATTTAGGTTTGCAATAACTTCTTGATCTTAGCTTCCATTTCTAGCTCAAATGATGTATTAAATTTCATTTATTTTTATTTAACTATCTTGCAACATTCTGTTAAAGGTATTTTATGTGTCATCACATCTTGTCTACAAGTCTTAAGATCATCATAAGACCAAGCAAAATTTTCCAAATTATTTTTAAGAGTAATAATAGATTTTTCTTGAAAATTGAATGTATTTCCTTTGTGAAATTTAAGATTTGTGGCATCTCAGTAGATTCAAAATTTACTACTTCATACGCTTGATCATCTAGATTCTATATATCTTTTTGGTAAGCAATTTTTTGCTAACTCATGTCCATAATCAATCACCCTTTTAGGAATAGCATTATTCTTAAACCTTGATACTATTTTAGGTATGATTTGACCTTAAAATTCGTATTTGTTCCTTAAGAATCTAAGAAATTAATCATCATCTTCAAATACTTGTAAATGCTTTATGTTATCTGGTATTGATGGCTAATGTTCATTCTTGATCATTACACCTTCATAACTTTTTATCTTTTTTGCATCTAATGATGAAGCTACCTTTGCTAAGTCATCTACTATATTATTATCCCTTTTACCTATATGTTCTATTTGGTAGTAATGAAACTAGTCCAGAATTTTGCAGATAAACTATTTATAAGATCACACAAATGAGCTCTTTACTACATAATTACCTTTAACTTGTTCACAGACTAATCTTGAGTCTTCTTTTATGGTAATTACCTTGATTTATTTTTCCAATGTTGTTTTAATTCCAATACTTAGAGCTTTATGTTCATCCTTGTTGTTAATACAAGGAAAAGATAGATGAATTACCTTGAGTATTTTTAGGAAATCATCTTTTACTAGAACTACTCCAGCTTCTACACCTTTGCAATTATAAGAACCATGAAAGTATAGTTCCCATTTGCTCTCATCTTGAGATTCTTCTTTTTTCAAATTATCAACTTCTAGTTTCAAAAGATCTTTTTTCAACAACTTTATTCTTTTCATTTGAAGTAATGTTTTCATTCATCAAATGCTCACTATAAATGTCTATTTGATTTAGCTCTCCTTTTCAAGGTATCCACATATGTGAGTACTATTGATATGTAACTTCAGAAATTTTTACTCCAACTTCTACTCAATAAAAGATATACTATGTCTAGTATATCTACTAATTGAATAGTTACTGTACTTTTGATGCAAGGTTCTAAAGTAATTTCTAATAGAACATTTGGTAATTGACCCACAATTTTCACTCTACTTTTGTATGATCATTTTATTTGATTTTTTAGGAATCAAACCAAGTTTTTTTGCATATAGATAAAAGCATAATAATGGATGTAGCTCTAGAATCAACTAAACAATTGTGAAGATACTTGTCCTTTAACTTCATTATCAAAAGAAAAGGAGGGGCTTCCCTGTTAGGAGTACAATCATAGCTAGCTTTTGTTTTCTTGTCATTGTTGAACACATAGGTTAACTCTGACTCTTCAACTCTATTTTTACCTTTAATGAACTCTAAAGCCTTTCTTTGATTATCTCCAATCTGTAACAATTGATATATGCTAAAATTTACCCTAATATGTTTAAGACCTTCAATTAAAGCATATTCTCCATCTCCATAAAAGCCTAGTTTCTTCATCCATTTATTAAGAGTTTGGTTTTGAGTATTTTATTATACTTGATCTTTTTTACTTTTATTTTTCTCTCTTCTACTTGGTTCAAAAACCTTTCTCTTAGTAGATGGGTCAAAAATAAAGTTTGGAGGCCTAGAAGTTGTTAATCTTTCTTTTGATCAAATATTATATCCATTTTCTTCATTGTTGTTACATTTCTTATTTGATTATATATCTTCTTCAAAACTTGATAGAGAAGAAGTATCACTAAATCCATTGTTAGAAGATTTTCTTGCATAATGAACACTAGATAACTCATCATCAAATTCAATATCAAGGAATTTGGACATGATAAGATCACTTTAATCCTCATCTTCTACTAGCTTAGTATCTTTATGTTTATTATTTTTTTTATTTTTCTTTTCTTTCTTGATTTTAACATTTGCCAAAGATTTTTCTAGCTTCACTACTTTCTTGAACAAGTCTTTCATTAACTATCCTTTTTTAGGTTCTTTTCTTTTAGACTCTTACTCTATTTTAATATGAGATGTAACTAGTAATGCTTTAAGTTGAGCAAAATCTTGCATAGGAATCATAATTTTCTCTTCTCTTTTTTGAGTTGTGATAATATCTTCATAATTCAAGTTCAACTATTTTTTTTAACTGTATAGCCTCACTAAAGTAATCATTTAGTGTTAGCAAGTTTGGAGTTCTTCTCAACCAAATTGAAATATTGGAATTCACAACCTTAAGATAATTATCTCTAAGCACTTCATCTAATGGTCTATATTGCCTTTGAAAGAGTCCATAAATTCATTGAAATTTAATGTTAAAATATCTAATAGGATCATTAACTTCTTGTTTAGCTTGTACTGGCCCATATTACAGTTGTTGTTGATCCAATTAATTGTCAAACTAGGCCAAAAAAATACTTTTCATATCATCCTAATTTATGATACTATTGCTTGGAAAGTTTGAATACCAAATCTAAGTCATATCCTTTAAATTTGCTACAAAAAACCTACAAGATTAATCTTGATGTTAAATATTTGCATGAGCCAAAGCTAACTCAAACATGTGAATGTATTCTTCAACTAAGTAAGCTTTTCCAAGAATAAAAGGCTCATGCGAATATTTGTAAACTACCTTAGGAACATTGTTGTAGTTTTGAAATCCTAATGGTGTAACTCTTTGTTAAGGATTTTCCATCCTATTAGAATTCCTTTTGATCATTAAACTCTTATACTTCTTTCACTTTCTCTTATAAACTAGTAAACCAGACAAAAGAGGTGATCTTTTTGTCTTTCTAGTCTTTACTCCACAAATGTTTCCAAACTCAAAAACCTTTTTCTGTTCTTTTTCTAATGAATAATCAGTCTTATAATCAAGAATTTCTTTTGAACCTTTGAAATCTTTCAAACTATCAATCTTCTTAGTCATGAACCCAAAATAGTATCTAATTTTTAAGCCTTCCTAGCAAAAAAAGAACTATTGGTGTCCTAGGACTATTAGGCTATAAACTTAGAGGACAGATTTTCAACCATCCTTCTAGCACCAAAAGAACAAGTGGTGACCATTTGGGACCAAATGGCCAATGTGTAGTGACCTCTGGGTCTTGTGACCATGGGAAGTCAAGGGATCGAAGGTGTTCTTCAAATAGGGTTTAGGTGTTTGCTGGTCTCTAGCAACACCAAGGCCCAGATACCTCCAACTAGACTCAATAGTTATAAAATGTACTAAATGTGAGTATGTGTTTTGTTGTTGCAAATGTTGAAATGGTTGGGTTGTGTATAAAACTATAATCAACTATCATATAAAAAATTCAGCTATCTTTGTCAAATACTATGAGTTGTTGGATATTCCTATTTCATTCAATCGCTTATTCTATACAATCCCTATAGTATGTTACTTGTAACAAAAAAAATTTTAAAAAAAACTTTTGAGCACAATTCTACCAATCTACTTCTAATTTTTTCTAGAGAGAGTTTCCATAAGAAAACTAGAAATAAAGCAAGATTCAATGGACTTAGAAAGAGGAAGAAAAGAAAATTGTGTAAAATCTCAAGTATTTAAGCAAGATAAATTAACAAAGGGAAACACTTTTCAGTAAAGCTATTCCTAATTTAATAACTCTGAATTGTCCAAACTTTCTCAGATCAACAAGCAATTTCATAAAGAAAATCTTATTATACTACCAAAAATTGTTGTGTAAACAAAAAAGTACGAGTCTCTATTTTGGCTAGTTAATAGTTGTCTAAGATTTCATTCAATAGATCTTTCAAAAAATTTGATAATTTCTAGATTGAAATACCAAGACAATACACTTTTAAAATAAAGAAGCTATTTTAGTTGTTTCAAAATACCAAAGATTTTTCTAGATTCTCTATGCTCAAAATAGGAAAATTCATTAAAATGTTACTATTAAATTGCTCTTGATGCTTTTCAACAACATAAGATATTCTATGAGAAATCTTAATAGAAGTCTAATATTTCATAAAAAAAGCTATAAATCAACCTAGGAAAAATATCAAAATCAAATGCCAAGCACGATACTATCTAAACCATTGGCTAAGTAACTAAAACAAAATGGAAAGAAATGAACTCATAGGATTAAAACAAAGAAGTTGAATTGATGTCTTTAACAAGCCATGCTTTTACAATCTCCAAACTTCTTTTAAGCTACTTCACCCAATTCTCCCCCTTTCACTCTACCTTTGAAGCCTTTTTATAGTGGTTTTGGGTAATTACAATAATCATGAAAAGTTAAGGGTATTACAGATATCTAGGGGATTAATTTATAACCACCCTAGAAGTTATAACTTCCATAAGAGGTTACTAGAAATTTAAGCTATGATTGCCAATTGTTCTATTAGCAACAAATATCAAGGGAATAACCATAGGAAGTTACAAAAATTTGAGGAATACATGCCATGGTGGGCAAGTGTCCTATGAGTAATTATAACCTTATAAATTTCAAGGGAATATTGTAACTTCCATAAGGAATAATATACATTTTTTTAATTCTTAAATCTCCTTAGAAAATAAAATTGTAGTTCATAAATTCATCACTTAAACTAAAGAAAACCTCATTTCAATGTTAAAAAAATGACCATGTATATGGTAATGTGAGCAATGTTTAAAAAAAAGATTATGTGGCCTTTGGGCTTCATGTATTGCTACATTGTGTTGATGTGTAATCCTACAAAGGCCTTCACAATCCCCATGGCTTTCATGCCAAAAGCTATGCATTCTTGGCTCTATGCTTTAGCACTATTATTGGCTACTACCTATTTGCCTAGGCTACCTCTTTTGCCATCCCTTTTACTATCCACACACTTGGATCCTAAGCCATCGAAGTCTCACAACCCTATCTCTATGTCAATCATTGTGGAATTTCCATCTAAATTTGTGCTTGCGATGATGGAGAAAGAGTTAGGTTATTGTTTCTCTGCTTCCCACTAGTGGATGAGCTCTTCACAAAATACCATTAGTCTACTCTCACGATTACCTCCTCTGATGCATCTTAGCAACAAACACTACTTCGCATTTGCCTATCAAATCTTGGAGAATGGACCAAAATAACAAAACTCCTCCAAGTCAATAGAACTACTCCTGCTGCTACCATGAAGTCACAATGAGGGTATTGGTGATGTCAATGCCCTAATGTCATTTTATTGATTACCATTCTGGAAACGCAAACTAAGTGTGAGAATGTCCATGGTGTTTTTATTTCATTTTCATTTCAATATTATGAGCTCTCTTTCTAACTCATAAGTACAACAAATCATCATTGTGATTTTGTTTCTATTGTAGGTTCTTTGCACAATGGAGATTAGGGTTTCAACTTTGTACAAGCAAAGACATTTTCATATTGTTTACTTGTTTGGGATCTGCACACATGAACTCGATTTTGACGGGAATGGCAAGTGTAGAACATGGATGTCTAGCAACATTCCTAGAATTCTACAATTAATTTTGATGAATACATTAACAATATCTATTGTTAATAGATGTAGTGCTCAAGTTTTAAATTCTTCTTTTAGGCATAATGTATGCAATAATACTATGAATTTTTTTCTCCCTTTGGATGAAATTGATAATTGTGAAAATCCAACATTACAACTTTAATTTTTTTTATTCTCAAAGATTTTATGCATTCTACTGCATAGTATTATTTATATTGGATACTTCTAGTTATATTTTCATGAATGCATTTAATATCATCATTGTAACTATTCATATCAATATATTGTAAAAAAATATAGCCATTATTGCAATTTTTCAAAGAAATAAACTTTGTGCTTTCCAAGATTTCACTTTGCATATTACTTACATACTATAACCTATATATAAGTTTCATTTTCTCAAGTCATACCCCTTGTTTCTCACTACATTACTACATAATTTATTCTGTTAAACTTTGTCTTTAATTTATCAACATAATAACCCAATTTTGCACGTTAAATACCTTTGCATTATTACAATCATTAAGACAAATCTCCATTATACTCATGGTTGTATATACACTAATTTATGAAGAGTAAACCAAATTAAGAAGAACTAATAATCCATCCCAGTGTATATTGCATTGTTTCTATCAGCCTTATCTATAGTATACTCATTTCACTCATGAGATGATTAACTAGTCTCATAATTCATCATCCTTGAATTTTAGAAACCTAGGTATCTAACTTATAAAAATTATTTCAATGTATTAGAATAATTTCAAGAAAATAATAAATCTATTACAATCTACTCCATCATATGGTGTAAATGTGCTAACACTAGCAAAAGTGGAAAGATACCAAGAGTAAATGGTAACTTAGGGTTAAGAAGCGATAATTCTCAAGAGGATCATTCAAGGTATCAATTCAATGTTTTTGATGTTGTGGAAACCATATAGCAAGAAATTTTCCTCTTATCTTAGAAAGAATTAAGAATATACAACGACAAGCTCCACAAAAGCAGCTAATGTCCTTGGAGTACCATCCACAACTATACCTATAACTTATAGATGGTAGCACCTCTAGCGAGTAGCAAAGGTTGGTTATGATGATGGGGTTGTCCAATATGATTCTCAAAAAGGTAGAATCTTTAGGTTCCTAAGAGGTATGCCCTAATAAATTACACCAAGTTTATTTTTCCCTAGTTACCATGGATTCGAGATAGGTCAATGCCTTGATTAACAATGAGACAAGTCACAATTACATGGTTCTATCCATGGTAAGGAACTTACTAGTTGTGGATCCAATCCAAGCCTTCTATAAACTTACAACATTTTAACCCTTTCAATGCATTAGTATCAACAAAAATCTTCTAGTCTAAGTAGGCTCTTGGCATGGGGTCCCCGACTTCTCAATTTTGGACATGAATTCCTTTGAGGTTATTTTGGGATAGGAGCTCCTATGCAAGGCAAAGGTCTTTATAGCTCCACATTTAGACATGATCTTTATCTCATGAGAACTCACCTTTCTTGATTCAAAGTCATGGAGCACAAGTAGGAAAGGATGAAGAATCTACTCTTTAAATCATCTCCCCAATGGTAATGAAATGCATGGCTAGAAATCCCACCCATAGATTTCTTTTTGGTTGTGTAGATAGCTGATCTTGTAGAGGCTAGTAAGCGTCATTCAAATTTCAACCCATGAATTACATGGGTCCTAGATCACTTTCATGATGCTATGCCACCATAGATACCTATAAGTCTACCACCACAAAGGGCATTAAATCATAACATAGATTTTTTGCTGAGTGTAATCCCTCTTATTCAAAGACCATATCACCTAGCCAGAGTTGGAAGAGCTGAAGTAATAGCTTGAAAGTATAATTTCCAAAGGGTACATCCATCCCTCAAAATTAACTTATGATATACCAATGTTATTTATCACCAAGGAGGATGGGACTCTACATCTTTATTACAAGTACAAGTTGTTAAACATGCATGCCATAAAGAATAAGTATCCAGTGCCTCTAAGTTCTAAATTATTTGATCAACTAGCTAGGGCATGCTATTTTACCTAGCTAAACCTCCAACAAGGATATTAATAGGTCCACATTGCAAAGGAAGACAAGGAAAAAACCACTTCTGTGACTAGATATGGTTTTTTTGAATGGATGATAATGTTCCTTGGGCTTTCTAATGCTCCAACCACTTTTTGTATGATCATGAATGAGATATTCATCATGTCATTTCTTAACAAATTTTTAGTTTTCTACCTTAATGATATCATAATATATAGTCAAAACATGGAGGATCATGTCCTCCACTTGTATATGGCCTTTGAAAAATTATAGCAAAATCAATTTTTTACGTGAAGAAAGAGAAGTATGAGTTCTACTATATAGAGTTAAAGTTTCTAGGATACCTCATGGGGCACAACCAAATTAAGCCCAACCCAAAGAATGTTAAGGTTATATGTCAATGACCTATCCATACTAATGTTCATGAAGTACAATAGTTCATGGGACTAGCTAGCTTTTATTGCAAATTTCTCAAAAAAAAAATTCAAGCATTACTGCCCCTCTCACAAATTCACAAAAGAAAGAAGTTACATGACACTAGGACTCTAGCTACCAATAGGCATTTGACAAAATCAAAGAGGCCTTAACCTCTCATCCTAGGCTAGCCTTGCTATAATTCTCAAAACCCTTTGAGATTCATACAAACACTAATGAGACTACAATTGGTGGGATACTGCTACAAGAGGACCACCTTGTTGCCTATGAATCCTAAAAGCTAAATCAAGAAGAGAAAATATGGCCTATCCACAACAAAGAAACATTCACCATTATTCATTACTTAAGATCATGAAGGCACTACCTACTACAAAGCTGAATCCTTGTGAAGATACATAACTTGCCTATTAGCTATCTACTCAATCAAATGAAGCTTCAAACTAAGCAAGCTCAATGGTGGGTCCTTCTCTCTAAATTTAACCTACAATTAGTCTACCATCCTATGAAGGAGAATGTTGTGAGAGATGTATTTAGCTATTATCCTTAATCTACCTCCTAGCTCTTTTCTATTAGTGGGTCACAAACCTCTCATGTTCAATGTGATGAGGTACTACTAGCTAGAATTCAAGATGGCTTGAAAAAAGATCCATAATTCATTAACCTAATGAAGTTAATAAATTCAAGGTGAGTGATGAGTGGTGAGGTACCCCTACACTCAACCATACGAATATGAGTGTTTCACGTACGATCCGATTGAACTCCGCATACAGGCTAATTGTGGTATCTAGATAGTTACTCATTGATTTTAGTTCGTTGTCTTCCCACCTAGACTAGTATTTTCTTTGTCACATATGGTTTAGTCTAGAGTGAGATGTATGATGTGTTCCTAAACTAATGCTACTCCTAGAGATGATGGAAAGTAATCTTTAATTAAGCTAGGAGGAAAGGGGAGAGAGAGCTAAACTAATAGGAGCTAGGGAGAGAGTATTTAAGCTATCCTAAGTGCGATGAGCATCTGTTCCTTAATCATTTGTACACATCTTAGGCCTCATGCACGACTACCATTGGAATTACCAAGTGCATGGCCTGAGTACGCTACTAGGATACCAAGCAGTCACACGTAGATGCTCGTGATCAAGTTGTACTCATTCCATGTTTAAGGAGTTTAGGGTGAAGAGATATTAACTACAAAAATAATAATTAAATAATTAAACTAAGTGGATGCTACAATGATGAAGTAATCTCGATCTTTATTTTCGATCATGTTCGTGTTCAAGTACGTCACACTTGAATAAAGGATGTACACAATTACAATCATCACACTATAGGCATGCACTGGGAGAAAGGGTTGAGAGGAAAAAATAACAAAAAGACTCTAACTAAACTAAATCCTTTCCCGTGTGCCTACATGTGTATTTATAGGTCTGCACAAGAGTCACGATATCGTGTATCTGATATCGTGACCTGGTTGCAATATTGTGTACCTGATATCGAGGCTTCCATATCAGGGGTCTAATGTCGCAACCTGATGAATTATGATTCATCATACCCCCACGACTAAATAACAACTCATCCTCGATTCAAAAATGAGAATAAGCTTCATTTATTACATAGTGGATAGGTATGTGATTATTAGCTAACTAATGATTTATTCATGCTGTAGTGGAGAACTCAATAGGACAAAATTGAGACACAACACATAATTACAAATTTATAGCATTACAAAATTGCAAAGTCACAAAATTGTAAACTTTATTTGGCTCATGTGGTTCCAGGAGGTGGTGGCTCCTCCATGGGTGGCTTCCCCTTGTCTTGTGCTCTAGGTTTTGGGATTTGATGATGTTGAAGTAGTGCCTGGAGCTTCTCCTCTTCTGTTCGTAGATCCTGTGTTGTCCATACTAATGCTCCAATGTTTGATGGAGTTAGCACCTCCCATGCGCATGATAGTTGCAAAAACATTTTGTTTACTTTAACATACCAAGCCACAAAAAATCGTCATTCCTCCTCGTAGGCTTTGGCTTTGTCCTTGTACTCCTAAAAATCTGTAAGCTGTTAAGCCAAGTCTGTTGTGACATCTTTTTATCCTTGGTAGCTTGCTTTAGCCACCTCCAATTCAAAATCTGCAACTTCTAGCTTCTGCAATGTTTTCTTGTGTTATGCAAATTTTGTTTCATACTTGGCGTAGGTGGTAGCTACCTGCCTCTCGAGCTCTATCCTCAAGTGCCCTGCTATCAACATGGCTATATTGGCATACCACAGATTTGCCAACTCCATGTACTTTGTGACATCCTGAATTTGTAGGTCTCAGCTTTTAAGTTCCACCTAGTGGAAAAATACATATGTATCTAATATGGCCCACCAATTAGTGTGTTAAGCACTAGAAGTGTTGATGTGGGCCTTGGCCATATGGATCTCTTTTTTGATAACTTGCTTGTACATTCCCACCTAGTCTCGAAAATACTCCTTTAATTTTTCATGCCACTTGGCCTTGTTTTTCCATGCATTTATTTTGATGGTCGTCTTCTAATAGATGGCGTGTACCTCCTCCATTGAGAGGGTTCGATTTTCTCTAGCCAAATAGTTCATGTCCTGGTTGACCCTGATCAACTTTTCTCACAGTAAAAATTTTCTTCAAGAATGTTCTTTTGTTTCTTCATAGAGGTCAACCAAATATTATTGGCAACAAGCTATTTATTTTCTTCTTGTAAGGCCTTGAGTACCTTGGTGTGCACATAGGTTTATGCTTGTGCCTTGGAGGCATCCCAGTCGGCCTTCTCTTTTTCCTCTGCCACTCTTTTATTATCTACCAATAATTTGTTAAGTTGCTCTATCCTGAGGTGTCCAGATAGTCTGTGGGAACCAATTGAGAGGGATCCCACTATGTGGCTTGCAGGGTTACAAGCCTTTCTTGCAGTCTTTCCAATTCTACTTCTGCATGCTCAGCCCTTATCTCTATCATGACCAACTTCCCTTTGGTGGAGATGAGGCCTTATTGTGCTACCATAACATCCTATGGGATGTCAAACAAGGACATCATCACCTATCCTATTTGCAACAATTGATCAAGCACATCCTCATGCTCTATAGGAGTTATTGCGGGACCGACCAAAGTTTGAGCATCCTATGCTCCTATGAAATCTTCCAGTGGCACAACAAGGACATTAAAAGATTCTTTGATATGGTATGTGATCACCTCTGCAACTCCTACTACATCTTGGTGTTGCACGACCATCACTGTGGCCCCTATGCCAGTCTCCAGTTGCACCTAAAAGGATGCAGTGTTCCTTGAAATTTGTTGCAACCAATAAGTCTCCCCTCCTCCTATCTGAATGGACACCTCACCCCATGCACAATCTATAGAGACAATGGGTTGTACGGTATTGTCGATGACATGGAAGAGATTTGCACTTCACAACTTCCCCAACTGACCATCTCAGTAATGGCCCTGAGATGGCTCATCGATGGTTGGTAATCCTACGATGGTGGTGGTGGTTGATCTCGTTGGCTCGTGTTGGGCCCTACTTCTTGTTTTTGGCTGGGTCCTGTGCTTGAAAGTTGGCTAGGCCCTGCAATTTGAGTTGCAATGGGCTCCACCATTTGTTCTTGCTCTTGTTCTAGCTCCAGCATCTCACCAGCACTTTTCCTTGCAGCTGGTGGCTTCAACAATTTAGCATACGAAGCATTTTGGGCTCTTCTAAGGACATCATTGGTGTATCCCCAAATGCCAACATGCTTACATAGCTTCCTAATGAGACAAGGGAAGGGCAACACAAACTTCCCTATCTTGTGTTCTTCAAACCGCCTTAAGATCTCCATGAGATATAGATGAGGTAGGTTAGCATTAATCTTTTCCATCAATATCTCACTTCCTCTTACCACATATGTTGAAATTTTATTTAATCCTTTTGTGGAAAAGATGTGATAAGTTCCAATTTTAAAGTAGATTCTATCTTCTAACGTTAATTCTCCATATATTTTATCTTCCTTACTGTATGCCCTGTCTAACCAAACCCTTCGTGCATTAGCATCAGAGTGAGTAGGTGGACAAGCAACCTTTGGCCCCATGTTTGGAAGGTTTAACACTTCCAAAATGGCTTTGGTGGAAAAATCAATAGACACACCACAAATGTCAACTATGGTGCCTTCTTCTTTATTGTGCCAAAATTGGTATGTTTCTCCTAAGTACCAAGCACCGCTTTCGAAGAGGATAGACCATAAAGGGGACCCTTTGAGCTAGTCCCTAATGGCCTTAGGAGCAAATTCCGTGAACGGTCCAAATTTTAATTTCACGATCACTGCAGCTGATGTGGACCTTTCATGGATGTCTTGAACACACTCCAGGGGAAATGTGAGGTGTTGTCCTTGTTCAGGCACTACAGTAGCTCCTCCTTCTACATGCCCCAATTGTATAGTGGTAGGGGCTTCTTGATGGATATTGAATGATTGCTCCTCCTGCTCTACATGTTGTTTGACAAGCACCTATCTTCTACCTCTCCTGGGTCACTTAGATGCACCTTGAGAGGGACCTTCTTGTTGTCCACGCTTTGGGACCATCTGCAATCACACGGGCCAATCATTAGTAAGTTTTCTTACCAAAGTTAAGTTATACCTTACTTCCTAGCTTAATGAATTTGTTCTGATTCCATGTGATTTTAAAGTTAGGAATTTTTATGGAAATGTCCCCAAAAGAGTTTAATATTTGGTCCACTTTGCTTAGGTGGCTTCAAATTTTAATTTCTTGGTATAGATAAGCAGATGAAATTGTTTTTGACACATGTATATTATTTTTATAACTAATTACCCTTGATAGTGTCCTTCAAGCGATGACGAATTTCAAAAAAAAATTATACGCAATTCAGCATGTACCCCTCCCCCACGACTAAGCTAAACACTCCAAGTTCAAGTAGGTTCAAATGAAATGAAAATCGGAGTACTAGCAAGCGAGTTATGGTTATCGAAATAAGATATGCACAATCGCAAGTCGTAGAAGAAAATTTGAAAAACTCCCCCCACATGAATAGTTGCAAATGATGTTGAC